>CM046445.1:28060054-28335054 GCA_025506515.1 Flaveria trinervia | reverse complement strand
ATGTTCCTTAGATGCTTATAATTTTTTTATGCTTAGAATAGTCTTGGTAAGCTTAGAACAAATAGGTTTGATGTTGGGATTCGAAATTATCCTAGAAACATGTTGAACAGAAGGTTCATGCGCCTAAATAAGGCCCATGCGCCTGGAATTGCCTTAGAAATGAATAAGTATATCTCATGCGGCTAAAAAATTACTCAAACAACTAAGTGTAGGGCCATCCACCCAATAGTACCCATGCGTCTGAATAATCCCATGTGCCTAAGTTTCCATACGCCCGGATAGCCCATGCGTCTAAGTGTCCATGCGTCCGAATCCGTCATACGCCCGAATAGTGTCCATGCGCCTAAATGGTTCATGCGCCTAAGTGTTAAAGCAGTTAATTGTTGGCCTGATGTGTTTGCATAGCGATGAAGCGCCCAAACAGGGCCCATGCCCCCAAATAATGTCTAAGCGCCTAACACTTAGAATTTATTTCCGAGTTTTTGGGAGTCTGTGCTTTTAGGGGTTTGATCGAGGTTTGATTAGGGTTTATTAATGATGGGTTTCATGCATGACTATGATTGTTTTATGATTGTTCCTTGTTATTGTTATTAATAATAATATATTATTATTAATATTATTATTATTAATATGTGACTTTACGTGGTGTGCTTATAATCGTAACGTAAAGTATTACTATAATATAGTGAAAGAGCAACGAAGAAGAGAAGTGGACCTAAATTAAAATGTTAACAAGTCTTGCAAGCTTACAGGAGGGACACGGCCATGAGGTCGTCAGCTCAACCGTGATGCGGGTTAGCTACCTTCAGATGCACACGGGGCCAGTCAATTGAAACTGGCGGACCTTTGCAGCATACCCTAGGTGTCTGGGTTGGCCTTGTATATAGTATTAGAGCCCCTTATGGAAAAAAAGAGAGCCCAACACCGTTTCCCCAGCGCATACAGTTTAGGGTATTGCTCATTGGTCCATACAGATAGTGAAAGATAAAAAAAAAAAGAGTATAGAGTAAACAAGATATACAGTAAAGAGATAAAGCATTACCTAATTGTATAGTTAATGCATGCTCATGTATAAAGAGATGAAGTTTTCATAGAAAGAGTATTTTCATATGTAAACCTAAGGAAAGTATTTTATTACTTTTAAAACTTGAACTCACTTAGCAACGCTGACTTTTATAGATTTTCAGTTGGCAGGTAAATATTGCTGAGGGTGGCATGAGGGTGAAGCTACTCGGCAGGAAAAGACTGACATCCATTCATACCTATTATTGTTGTTGTTTTGTAATGCAATTAAAGAGTTCTTTTGTATTGATTAAACATTAGTCTATTTCTCAACAACAATGTTTTAATGAAATAAAATGAATGGTTTTTGTTAAAATGATTCTGCTACTTAACTTGTAAATTTATAACGTTTAATGTATTTAATGCTGTGAATGACCAACTGTGAGGTCTCTAGGAACGGGGCCTTACAAGTTGGTATCAAAGCCAAAGTTTAAGAGAATTGGGTTAAATTAATTTTTAAAACCTAAACTTAAACTGAAAATGGGACAATTGGAGGGATTTCAGCCTGAGTAGCTACGTGCCATCAAGTATGTATTTTCTTAACTTTAATCGGTATTATGTGCGCATGCTATTTGATTTATGTGCTCTAAATACTGATTAACTCAGGATAGGAAATGCTTGGGGTATGAAGGGTAAAGTAAGTGGCTAATCACAACTGGCCACTGTAATTAGGGACTTACTATACTTGACATAAACTGAGTTGTTACCTTGAATGACCGTGTTAGTGTTTGAATCTTATAGTGTGTTAGAGGATGGCTGGTCGGAAATCTTCCAAGACTCCTAGAGGCAGAGGCCGTCCACGTGTGACTAGGAGTAGTGCTAAGGCTCCTGAGACGGCCCATGAGAACCCTGAGGTTCATGGCTGGAGCGAAGAAAATGAGAATGCTAGCTTGAATGCCTAGCTAGGATGGCGATTGCTGATGAAGTACACCAGATCATGCAGACAGTCTTACCGTCTGTGGTGACTGAAGTCATTAGGGCTGTGAGAAGCGAGGAGAGGAAGGAGAAGAAGAATAGAAAAGGATCAACGGGCAAGGGAAGCAGAAGGGAGGAGGAACAACCAAAGCCTAAGACTGTGTTATCCGAGGAATAGGAGGATGATGTAGTGGGGGTAGCGAAAGGAGGATGCAGTTATGGGGTGTTCCAAAGGTGTAAGGCCCCGACTTTTGATGGTAATGGCAATGCTGCTGCTGCTCACCGCTGGGTGAGGGAAATGGAGGCAGTTTTGGAGATCAGTGAGTGCCGCGAGGACCAAAAGGTGAAGTTCGCGACTTACTCTTTCATCGATTCAACGCTGTATTGGTGGAACAATATTGTCCAAGCTGAGGGTGCCAGAGCCATCGGGAAAATGCGATGGAAGGAGTTTAAGCAGTTGGTGATTGAGGAATTCTGTCCTCAAAGGGAACTCGATAAAATCAGAGGGAGTTCTTGCAATTTGAAGCGGGAACCATGACCCACCAGCATTACACCACCAAATTCAACGAGATGGCAAGGCTGGTGCCGGATCAAGTGACGCCGGTGTCAAGAAAGATCAAGAGGTACATCTAAGGACTGGCGGCTGACATTCGCAGGCACCTGATTGCTGCGCAGCCAGGTACCTTTCGATCAGTGGTGGATTTGGCGGGTAGATTGTATGATGAGCGAGAGGAGGGTGTGGTGGAGGTGAAGAAGACGAGTGGGGATGGTAAAAGCTGGAATGGGAAGAGGCTTGGACGTGGTGGTTTCACTCCAAACAACAAGAAGATGAAGGTGTACGACCATGGGGTGTCGTCAAAATCAGGGCAGAATAAGTGTGGTAGTTGTGGAAGGGAGCATACTAGTGAGTGCAGGATGGGAATGAATGTATGCTTCAGATATGGTAGCCTGGCAACATCGCTAAAGACTGTAGGGTGCTGAAGTGCTATAACTGTGGCAGAGAGGGCCCCGCGACCAAGACTGTAAGAAGCCGAGGGCGGAGGGCTCTGGAGCAAAGAAGAAGCTGGAGGAAGGAGGGTAGAGGGCAGGTGCTAGAGCTTACACAATGACCCGGAGGAAGCTAGAGCTGATCCCGATGTTGTTTCAGGTATGTTTCTAGTAAACCAAACTTGTGCCTCTGTATTGTTTGATTCTGGTGCTAGTAGGAGTTTTATTTCCACTACTTTTGTGCTAAGTTGCCTATTAGTAGTAGAAATGTCAGTGAACATTCAATGTAGAAACCGCTATTGGCAAGTCCATGAGAATTACAGATGTGATAGAGGACTGTGAAATAGAACTAGAAGTTCATAGGTTTGCTGCTAGGCTACACGTGATGCCCCTAGGTGGATTTGATGTAGTACTAGGGATGGACTGGTTAGCAACATATGAAGCAAACATCGTATGTCACAAGAAGATGATTCGATTAGTGACGCCCTATGGGAGTTTGGTTACGATTTATGGAGATCACGTTACTACGATCCCGAGGTGATTTCGATGGTGGTGGCGGGGAAGTGCATGAAATGTGGATGTAGTGCCTACTTGGACTACGTAAAAGATATGGATGCGTCGGTACCGCAATTATCTAAGGTGCCAGTGGTGTGCAACTTTCCGGACGTATTCCCGGAAGACTTACCCGGCGTGCCACCGGATCGCGAGATTGAGTTCCAAATTGATTTGATACCCGGTGCTCAACCCGTTGCCAAAACACCATATCGATTAGCTCCAACTAAGATGAAGGAACTCATGAGCCAATTGTAGGAGTTGATGGATAAGGGATTCATTCGACCGAGTATCTCTCCGTGGGGTGCTCCGGTATTGTTTGTAAAGAAAAAGGACAGAAGTATGTGAATGTGCATTGACTATCGAGAGCTGAACAAGTTGACGGTGAAGAATCGGTACCCGTTACCAAGGATTGATGACTTGTTCGACCAGCTCCAAGGTTTCAGTTGGTTCTCGAGAATAGATCTACAATATGGCTACCATCAATTGAAGGTGAAGGAACAACACATTCCTAAGACAGCTTTCTGTACGCATTATGGACACTACGAGTTCCTCATTATGTCTTATGGTCTAACTAACGCGCCAGCTGGCTTTATGGATTTGATGAATCGAGTGTGCCGACCAATGTTGGATAGATCAGTGATTGTGTTCATTGATGATATCCTGATCTACTCAAAGAGCGAAGAAGAGCATGCTAGTCATATTCGCGAGGTGTTGGAGACATTAAGAAGGGAGAAGTTGTATGCCAATTCTTCAAGTGCGCATTCTGGTTGCGCGAAGTTCAATTCTTAGGTCACATTGTAAATCCCGAGGGGATTATGGTAGACCCCGCAAAGGTAGAGGCAGTGATGCAATGGAAGTCACCGAAGACGCCATCCGAGATTCGTAGCTTCTTGGGTTTGGCGGGCTACTATAGAAGATTCATCAAAGACTTTTCCAAGATCGCTTCTCCACTAACCAAGTTGACCCGAAAAGATGTGAAGTTTGTATGGGGTCAAGCTCAAGAGAAAGCATTTGAGGAGTTAAAGGCAAGGTTGACTCAAGCTCCTGTTCTGTCATTACCTGAAGGAAGCGAGGATTTGGTGGTCTATTCAGATGCTTCCTACTCAGGGTTAGGGTGCGTATTAATGCAGAGAGGGAAGGTTATAGCCTATGCATCTCGACAGTTGAAGATTCATGAGGTCAATTATCCCACTCATGACTTGGAGCTAGCAGCCGTGGTCTTTGCAATAAAGATTTGGAGGCACTATCTCTACGGGACAAAGTGCACCATTTTTACTAACCACAAAAGCTTAAAGTACTTCTTTGAGCAGAAGGACTTGAACATGAGACAAAGAAGATGGTTGGAGCTCATAAAAGATTATGATTGCGAGATCCATTACCATCCGGGCAAGGCTAACGTGGTGGCTGATGCCCTTAGCCGAAAGGAGAGCCCTGAGCCAATTCGAGTGAAAGCATATCAACTGATCATGACCTCTAATGTGATAAGAAAGTCAAGAGTTTCAAGATGAGGCACTGAAAGAAGATCATCTTAACTCTGAAAGGATGAGAGGTCTGGTTGGGGAATTGGGTGAAAACACACTTGGTGTTAAAACTCGAATTGGACGGGTGTGGATTCCTCGTTTTAGGGATCTACGCGTGAAGATTATGAATGAAGCTCACAAGACTCGATACTCCATTCATCCTGGTGCCACAAAAATATATCAAGATATGAAGAAAGATTATTGGTGGCTGGGTATGAAGCGCGATGTGGTGGGGTATGTGAGTAAGTGCCTTACTTGCTTACAGGTGAAGGCCGAACATCAGAAGCCGTATGGGAAGATCCAACCTTTGGATATACCGGAATTGAAGTGGGAGCACATCACCATGGATTTCATTACGAAGTTGCCGCGTACTCCGAAAGGGTACGATGCCATATGGGTGATTGTTGACCGTATAACAAAGAGTGCTCACTTCCTACCGATACGTGAGACATATTTATCTGAGAGGTTAGCGGATCTATTCATCAAGGAAATTGTAGCTCGTCACGGTGTGCCGGTGTCTATTGTATCTGGTCGGGACACCCGGTTTACATCTAAATTCTGGAAGAAATTCCATGATGCCATGGGGATGAGGTTACATATTAGCACGGCTTATCATCCTTAAACTGATGGTCAGTCAGAAAGGACCATTCAGACACTGGGAGACATGCTTCCGGCATGTGTGATTGATTTAGGGGGAAATTAGGATGAGTACTTACCGTTTGCTGAATTCTCATACAACAGCAGCTATCATGCCAGCATTGGCATGCCACCATATGAGATGCTATACGGTAGGAGATGCAGAACACCCGTTTGTTGGGGTGATATTGCTCAGAAGGAATTAGGGAGCGTCGAGGTAATTAAGGCTACGACTGAGAAGCTTGAGAAGATGAAAGCCTTCATGAAGGCAGCTAAAGATAGACAGAAGTCGTATGCCGATAAACGACGCAGACCAATTGAGTTCCAGGTAGGTGACGGGTTATGTTGAAGGTCTCACCTTGGAAGGGTATCACCCGATTCAGGAAATGAGGTAAGCTAAGCCCGAGATACACAGGACCTTTCCGAATCATTGCTCGAGTAGGAGAGGTGGCCTATAGATTGGAGTTACCAGATGAGTTAAGTGGAATTCACCTGACAGTCCATGTATCTCATCTGAGAAAGTGCTTAGCTGAAGAAGACATGATTGTTCCATTGGAAGACATCAAAGTAGATGAAAGGCTCAATTATGTGGAGCAACTAGTGGCAATCATCGATAGAAAAGAGAAGAGGTTTGAGGAATAAAGTGGTTCCTCTTGTGTGTGTACAGTGGAAGCACGGGAAGGGATCCGAATCTAATGGGAGACTGAGGAGGAGATGAGGCAGCATTACCCTCGTCTGTTTCAAGAATAACAGGTTTCGGGGACGAAACCTATTTAAGGGGGTGGACTTGTAACACCGGGAATAATTAAAAAGAAAAGAAAGAATAAGAGTTGAAGAATAAAGAAAGGAAATGTCAATAAACCCAAGTTGAGGGGTTAAATGTGTAAAAAGGACAAAAGTACAAATAAGTTGGTGTAAAGGTGGGCACGACGCCCACCCTCTCTTCATCATCTTTTTCATTGGTTTTAGAGAGAGAGAATAGAGAAACTTTTGGTTGAAGAAAGAAGAAGAAGAAGATTGAATTCAAGATAAGAATTCAAGGTTTTAAGTGTTCATGTTGGGTTTTGTCTCGGTTACATGCTTATGTGCTTATGTGCTTGTGTGTGTGTCCGTGTGTGTGTTTTGGTGTGTTTTTAGGTGTTCGAACTCATTTGCAAGCGGGTTAGAAGGAAGAAACACCCAGAGTTGCACCAGGTGAGTTTCTAGACCCCGGTTTTACTTGTTTTAAACTCTTCTTGGGGCTAAAAATGTATTAAAATGATTTTGAAATGTTTATGTATGTATACCCGTATGTATTATGCATGATTGATGATGTTCCTTAGATGCTTATAAGTTGTTTATACTTAGAATATTCTTGTAAGCTTAGAACAGATTGGTTTGATGTTTAGATTCGAAATTATCTTAGAAACATGTTGAACAGAAGCTTCATGCGCCTAAATAAGGCCCATGCGCCTGGAATTGCCTTAGAAATGATTAAGTATATCTCATGCGCCTGAACAGTGCCCTCATAGCCTAGAAGATTAGTCAGACAACTAAGTGTAGGGCCATGCGCCCCAATAGTACCCATGCGTCTGAATAACCCCATGCGCCTAAGTTTCCATACGCCTGGATAGCCCATGCTTCTAAGTGTCCATGCATCCGAATGGGTCATACGCCCAAATAGTGTCCATGCGCCTGAATGGTTCATGCGCCTAAGTGTTAAAGCAGTTAAGTGTTGGCCTGATGCGCCTGCATAGCAATGAAGCGCCCAAATAGGGCCCATGCTCCCAAATAGTGTCTAAGCGCCTAACACTTAGAATTTATTTCCGAATTTTTGGGAGTCTGTTCTTTTAGGGTTTTGATTGAGGTTTGATTACGGTTTACTAATGATGGGTTTCATGCATGATTATGATTGTTTTATGATTGTTCCTTGTTATTGTTATTAATATTAATATTATTATTATTATTAGTATGTGACTTTACGTGGTGTGCTTATAATCGTAACGTAAAGTATTACTAATAATAAAGTGAAAGAGCAATGAAGAAGAGAAGTGGAACTTAATTAAATGTTAACAAGTCCTGCAAGCTTACAGGAAGGACACAGCATGAGGTCGTCAGCTCAACCGTGATGCGGGTTAGCTACCTTCAGATGCACACGAGGCCAGTCAATGAAACTGGCGGACCTTTGCAGCATACCCTAGGTGTCTGGGTCGGCCTTGAATACAGCATGTAGAGCGCCTTGTGGGAGAAAAGAGGGCCCATCAGCGTTTCCCCCGTGCATACAGTTTAGGGTATTGCTCATTGGTCCAGACAGATATTGAAAGATAAAAATAAAAGAGTATAGAGTAAAGAGATAAAGCATTACCTAATTGTATAGTTAATGCATGCTCATGTATAAAGAGATGAAGTTTTCATAGAAAGAGTATTTTCATATGTAAACATACACAAAGTATTTTATTACTTTAAAAACTAGAACTCACTCAGCAACGCTGACTTTTATAGATTTTCAGTTGGCAGGTAAATAATGCTGAGGGTGGCACGGGGGTGAAGCTACTCGACAGGGAAAGATTGACATCCATTCACACCTATTATTGCTGTTGTTTTGTAATGCAATTAAATAGTTCTTTTGTATTCGATTAAACATTAGTGTATTACTCAACAACAGTGTTTTAATGAAATGAAATGAATGGTTTTTGATAAAATGATTCCGCTGCTTTAGTTGTAAATTTGTAACGTTTAATGTATTTAATGCTATGAATGACCAACTGTGAGGTCTCCGGGAATGGGGCCTTACATATACGTTATACGTATATATATACATATACGTATATAATGTATATACGTATATGTATACGTATGTATTTTTATATATACGTATATAGATATACATATATATATACATATATATACATGTGTATTGCTTAACAACAGTGCTTTAATACGTATAACGTATATATATATATATACCTATATACACACACACGTATATATATAGATGTATATAGATATACGTATATATATACGTAAATATATATATATATACGGTTATATATACATATATATATATATTTATATATACATACGTATAGAAATATATATACATATATATGTATATATATATATATATATACATACGTATGTATATATATATATATATCTATATACGCGTATATATATATCTATATATACGTATATATATATACGTATATACATATACGTGTGTATATATATATATACACACACACAGACACGTATATATATAGTTATATATAGATATACGTATATATATACTATATATATACGTATATATATGTATACGTATATATATAAATATATATAAATATACACATATATATAGACATATAATATACACACACACGTGGGGAACTGTGTGGTTGTGGTAGATCTTTTGATAAGCAATAACATGCTTTCTGGATCAATTCCAAGATCACTCTCTCGCCTGACAAATCTTACAACGTTGGATTTATCTGGGAATTTGCTTACTGGTCTCGTTCCTCCGGAGTTTGGCGATTCGCTTAAGCTTCAAGGCGTTTGAGCAGTTTGGTAAAGCTGAACTTTACTAGTAATAAGAATTGATCTGGTCCAGTACCAACAAGTTTTGGGAACTTGAAAGGGCTGACTCGTTTAGATTTGAGTTCTAATGAGCTCAGTGGTGAGCTTCCTTCATCTCTTGCGAGCATAATAAACCTCGTTGGGCTTTATGTTCAGCAGAATGGACAGGTTTATCAGCTTTTCTTGAATTCCATAGCATGGACATTATCTCACAGATGAAAGAAAAGAGGTCACTTGCTTAAGTCAAGCAATCGTAGAGACCGAGAAGAGTTTGCAGCTCCCTCTACAGGCCTCAACAAGGCAGAACCAAAGAGAGTAGTGAGGGGAGAGGAGTGAAAACCCGACTCAAGGCCTAGTAGATCTATTCCTGCTACCTTACAACCGGGAGGTTGAGTTGAAGAAGCTGTGACAGAACAAGCTGTTACAGAATCAGCAGCTATTGAACCCCCATCTGTTGGAAGAAGGACTACTGGTAGTGGTTCGTCTTATCTTATTAGTAGCGGTCATTGGGCTTCTTCTTCTTTTCCTTCTTTCTCTTCTTTTTCTTCTCAAGGATCGAAGCTCAACTTGAAAGAAAAGGGTATAGCTTCATTTTACCAATCAAGGGTGGGAACTCATTCCTTCTTAGAATAGTTTTAGCGCACTGGATCTCAACTCCTCCCCCAGTCTCGCACAAAGACAAAGAAGGAAGATAGTTTCAGCATGAAGCTTGCTTGGCATGAAGGTTGAAATAGGAGATTCTAATACGAAAACAAAGGTAGAAAGCGAACCAGGAAACGCGAAACTGCTCAACTCAAGTGAGCTTAACTCGGGCAAGAAGGAAAGAAAGGCACTTTCGGGCACACAACTATTGAAGTGAAGGTTTCAGGTCAATGCCGATCTTTGGCTAGAGATGCACGAAGCAGCCGGTTTGCATTTTAGATTTGGGAATCAACGAGTGAAGAAGCCGGTTGTTCTGAGCGATCCCGAAACACGGTATAGAGTTGGGTGAAGTGAACTTTCAGCATTTCGAAAAGGGAGATCTTCTATAGGGGAAAAGGCTTGCAAAGAATCTCCTGATTCAAGTCTTGGGCGAAGGGTGCCACGGGAAGGCTCTGACTGTGAAACGGGGTCAAAAGCTAGTCCAAGAAGCCGCTGAGACGTGGTCCAACTACTTGAACTAATACGGGCGGTTTCAAACCTCCACTAAAACTCCCTTGGTCGATTGACTTCGTTCGTCTACCCATGGACTCTCGGTTGAGCTAGTACATCGCTACGTACCCTCTCGCTACCTACCTTGTTTAACGCCCTATCCCGTAGGTCGAGTGGCTCCGCTCGTTCCCTATCAAAAAAGTGATTACATTCTTCTCCTTATTCGTTTTCAATTACTTCATTCCCTTCGCTTCCTGGTACAGCTTTCCTGCCCTGTTGATGCTGTTAATCCAATAGCTAAGATATCCCCTAAAAAGAAAGAAAAGAATGCTAAAGTAAAGACTAGTGATATTAGCTTGGTGTACTTCTATCTGAAGATTGATAGAAAATTTCCTTTTTTTTGGAAGACAGGACAAATGCCACAGAAAGAGAAGGAATGGAATCGGATCTCAGTTAATGCCCTCAGTCTGCTTTGCTCCATCTAAGGCTAGGGCTAGGCACTTAATCTCCCCAACATTTCTTCTTCATGTGCGCATTTGAAAACAACCTATTGGCTTCAGAGTTTTCCTTCCTAGCTGCCCGGATCTGATGCACGTCGAAAAGAGGCCCTTTATACTATACGCAAAAGAGCTCTTCGGATTCACTTGCTATTGGCTGGGCTACACTTTCTTGCCTTAGGTCAATCAGGTCTTTCTCTTCCCTTACTAATGCTAATGTGGGATCAGTTACTTCCGAACAGTCTATTGACTCCCGAACAGCTACATTTGTCCATGAATTCCCTTCTGCTTCACCTTGTGGCCTATCCCAGACAGCTATGGAAGCTGCTAGCTACCTTCTTCCCATTCTTTAGTAGCCCGAGATGAGTTCTACACCCTAAGGAGACAGAGAAAGCCCTTCCAGAGATTCATGTAAAACCTGTTCTTGAAAACAGCCTACTCATGCAAAGAGTCCTTTTCCCCATGCCCATGCTATGAAAACTTCACACCAAGTCAAGCCGCTAGCTTTAGTAAGAAATCGAGATTCCTATTCCTGTCCGGCTTGAAACTAGAATTAGATAAGTATAGTACGCAGGGAAGTACCTATCTGAAAGGAAGGTAACGGCTGGCACATAGGGACATCGGTTTAAGCTCCCTCAATGGGTAGCTAGCTCATATGGAATAGGTCTCTGGCTTGCTCCTGTCTGCTCTTTGGTTATCTATCGGAAAGAGTCGTAATCTTTCCTTTCTGTCTACAAAGAAATTCTTTCTATTGATTCCCGCGAATCTGGAATCTCTGTAACTATGGAAAAGGGTCATAGCGTTCTGATAAGGAAAGAAGATACGTAAGCCTCTTTTTTATCGAAAAATACAATATAACAAGAGATCAGTCTTTAGAGTATAACAAGTGTCTGTCCCGGGGTGGTTATCCTGGGGGAAATGACTGGTAGGGTTAAGGCAGCCCGTTGGGCAAATCCCATAATGCCGGTCCAAGGCTGATGTCACAAGGCTTAGTGCCCTTGTACCACTCATAGCCATGGTTTACACTAGTCATTTCAATGGGTAATGGCACTGGAATACTTGGATGAGCCGGAATGCTAAGGCACAGTACGCTCATTTTCCTAGTTTTTTCCAGAAAATCCCATGTTCTACTCGAATGTTATACAAACAAAAAAATAAATGCCATTTTCAAACGTCATGAAATGGGTGGTGAGTTCGGTCTATCCTAAATGGACTTAAGACAAGGAGAAGCGTACCAAGATCTATCTGTTCTAGGAATAATTTTATATTTATGCCAAGGGTCATGTAGGTAATCAACCTTTTGAAGAAAATGCTAATAAGCGTTATAAAGATGGTGTGATTGCCTTGCTAACAGAGTTTAGTAAAGAACATAGAGGAGAAGATAACTGGGTGGTAGCAGATCCTGAGGAATTGTATAATCTGCAGTTAAAGATAGAGAATCTGACTATGAACTTTGACGAGGAAAGTCTGTTTCATTCTACCACTAACATACTCAAGATCATAATTGATCCTGAAAAAGAGAGTGCAAGGGATTTTCTTCGTAATAAGCTTACCTCAGAGGAAGATCTAGCCTTGATTGCGGAATTTGGACAGTATACGCTGGAGGCGCTGATTGTTCATGTTCTTTGTGTGCTCTTTTCCTCAGCTGATGCAAATAGTATGATTCGTGTGGCTTCCTTGGTGGAGCAATTGGAAGGAAATACTCGCTCGCAAGCCCTAATAGTCAGACAATGGCGATTAAATGGGAAAAGAGGAGTGGAATCTCCAGGTCCATCTCAGGATTCGGATAGAAAAAAACGTTTAGCGAAAATGTACCCTATCGGTACTGCTTTAGTGGAGTTTATGGAGGAAATGGGCTTGATTAGGTTAGCTACAAATAGTAGCGGTTCAACTCGTGTAATGAAGAAAGATAAAACCTATTATCTTCCTAAGGCTCTCTATGTAGTATGTAATTTTGATATTTCATTACTACCAATTAAGCTAAGCTTGCCTATGGTCTACCCTCCATTAGAATGGAAAACAACAACCGATCATGCTGGAAGTCTGTCTGATCTAACAGGTGGTTACCTAAGTAACCCTACTAGTGATATGTATGATCATTACAGGCTTTTGAGTTCAAGTAACCTACACAATTTCTATCTTGAGCTTCGTAACCCAGCTAAGCTCTTTGAGATCATGAACTGTCTACAAAGTCAGTCTTTTCAAATTAATACTCATTGGCTTTGTTATTTAGTAACGTAGCAGAATCTCTTTATAGACTATGGTTTGCTGGCGCCTAACTTTGTTGCATTTATTAATATCATGGATGTTTCAAGAAAACTTCGTGAATTATACATGAATAATGAGTATATGAAAGAGAACTTTACGTACAATGAATTGTTACTCACTTTACAAAAAGACATTCAGCGGGCTCGTTATGAAAAAATGATTTTTGACTTGGCGTATGCCTACGAAGGTTATTCATTTTATTTGCCAGCCTATTTGGATTTACGGGGTAGAATCTACCGGTGTGGAGTCTTACACTACCATGAATGTGATCTTTCAAGAAGCCTGATCTAATTTGTGAAATCTAAAGAGCTTGAGCCTCAGGTAGCTGTAGCTGCTACATGCTTCCAATTTAAGTCCTTCAAGTCTGATAGTGAGGCATTAAGATGGTATCAGACCATCAAAACCGAAATGGTCCATGAAAAATGTGTCAGCTTATATTATAATAATTTGGCTTCGGAAAGTAATGAGAATTTGATCAAGCTAGCAGTTCATGCTAAACATCCCTTTTAGTTCTTATGGTGTTTTTTACCAGTCTTTTATCAGAATATTGAATTAGTCATGCGCATGCCTGTGACTCAAGATGCTTTTGCCAGTGCGTTTCAAATAATGTCTTATTTCTTACTGGATGAAAGAATGGCGAGGAAGACTAATCTCATTCAATCTCATAATAGGGAAATCCAAGATATATATATACCTCTATCCTATGTGAACTGAAATCTTACTTGGAGAAAAAGGTAGAGGATAGTACTCTCTCCACCACCCTTCTCAAGGTACTCGATAGAAAGATAGTAAAAAGTATCTTTATGCCTATCATCTATGGTAAGACGGTGATGAGCACAGCTCAAGATATCAAGGAGAATCTCTCAAGATTCCTGACTCAGAAGGAGTGCTTTATGGTTGCTAAACTGTGCTTTGAGTTCTGGAAAGATAGGTTTCATCACTTGGAATGTCTGATCCGTTTGATCCGTAGTATTGGCTGGATTGCCTCATCTAGTGTGTAACACCCAATTATTTATTCATTTATTTTGAAACCGACTAAAGAAGAAAATAAATAAAGTGAAAAGTTGAGGGATCAAACTCGCCAACAAAAGAAAGTCGGGTGAGTGGGAGTATATAAGGGAAAGGGCATCCCTTACCCTCTCCCCCACACTCACAAATCAGCCAAAGAAGAGGAGAACAGAGAAAGAAGAGAAAAAGAGGAAAAGTGTTGGTTCGGGTTGGTTCGAGTAGCCAAAGTTGTTGAGAAACGAGTCAAACCGAAGCTCTACTCGTCGTGGTCGTTTGTGTGAGTTCAAGAACCCCACTTTTACTTGTTTTCTAACGATTTTGGGGCTGGAAAACATCTGAAATCGGGTTTTTGAGTGTGTGTATGTTGACCCGTTTGTGTATGTGTATGTGTATGTATGATGCGTTTGTGGCTTGATTGTGAACTTGTGTGTGCTTGAATGGTGTCGTGTTATGCATCCCTAAGGTTTAGGATGGTCTATTTGGGCTTAAAATGGTTTAGATGAGTTTGGAGGCCGAAAACCCTCGGCTGCAGTCGGGATGAACTGCATTCTGCATCAGCTAGGGCTAGGCGACCGACTGGAGCCGAATGGAGGCCATACGGCCGATTAGGGTGCGATTGGGGTCCATTCACACGATTGAAAGGCCAGTCGCATGGAGGTCATGCGAATGAAGGTCCAGTCGCATAAGTGCTCATCCGCATTAATCCCTTCGCATGAGGTTCATCCGCCTTGTCTATTCGCACGACCGAACATTCATTCGCATGGGTATTCATCCGCATTCGCATAGTGTTCAGTCGCATGGAGCCACACGACCGAAGGGTGTCCATAGGCCCGAATAAGGCTGTTGCACCCGTGGGAAGCGTAGTTTGACTTTGACTTTCGGAGAAAGGGCAGATGTAAGTTTTGACGTAAAGGTTTTCGTAAGAGCATGTAGATGACGATGAGGCCTTAGAGAGCATGTTGGGCATGACGATGATGGAGTTGCATGTTTAGGCTTGTTACGTATGTATGATGTTGCCCTGAATGATGATGATTGCGTGTGATATGTTCCTTATTATGATGTATGTTATCGTTCTGGTGGCTTTACGTGTCATGTTAATGAATGAATGAAGTATTATGTAACGTAAAGTGAAAGATAATGAAAGAGGAACATAAAGTAAGAATGCATGAATTATTGAATGATGAACGAACGAAGGAAAGGCTTGCAAGCACATAAATGAGGTGAGCAACCCTGTTGTTGCAACAGACTCGGATGGTATGCAATCCTTGAGATTGCTATGAGGTGAGCACCCCTATGGTTGCAACAGACTCGGACAGGGCGTTATTGTGAAGTTTCCATGAGGTGAGCAACCCTAGGTTGCAGGAGACTCGGATAGCATGCTATCGTTGAAATTGGCAATTGGGGTGAGCGACTCTATGGTTGCAACAGACTCGGATAGCGCGAAGTCGTTGGGATTGTTAATGAGGTGAGCACCCTGTTGTCGCAACAGACTCGAAGGAACGAAGTATAAATGAACGAAAGATTTTGTATGAAAGAACGAAGTATAAATGAACGTAAATGAATTATCGGAATAATGTACAGAATAGATCTTGGTCATTCGACCTCAGTAATCGTGGCTGAGTGCCACGAAGAGGGTAAAGTCTGACCGGATCTAGATAGAGAAGTGAACGATAATGTAACACGTTGAATGAGCAAAGTTAATGAACGGAATGATGAGATAATACTGATATTATCTGTATGTACGTATGATGTATGATTGCGAACGAATGTCAAGTAAAGTATGTTTTATTTATAAAACTAGAACTCACTCAGCAACGCTGACTTTGATGTGTTTCCAGTTGGCAGGTAATGATTGCTGAGGATGGCACGGTGACTACTCAGCTCTTTTTGGATGGCATTCTTTTGATTAATGTTTTGCATTGTAATGCGAACAAGCTATTTTGTAATGAATGTTGTATTAATTTGCAAAGCATTTACATGGAAATGAAAGATTGTTTTAGTTTTCCGCTGCGATTTTATGAATACAAATGTAATTGTACGTTTTATGTGCGATGAGAACCCAGCTGTAAGCGTCCCGGGAACGGGGCCTTACAAGTTGGTATCAGAGCCAAAGTTTAAGTGAAAGGGTAAATTTTCAAATAAACTTAATCTTAAATGAGAATGGACGAATAGGAATGGGATGCCAACCTGAGTAGCTGCGTGCCATCAGGTATTTTCGCAAAGTTAACCGTTTTTATGTGCGCATGGTATGTGGTTATGTGGTTGTATGTAGATTTAAATACTTATGTGGCCAGGACAGGTAATGCCCGGGTGTGAAGAGTAAAGTAAGTGGCTAATCACAACTGGCCACTGTAATTAGGGACTTACTATACTTAACATAAACTGAGCTGTTCCCTTGAATGACCGTGTTGGTGTTTGAATCTTTCAGTGTGCGTGTGATGGCCGGAGGTAGATCTTCGAAGCTTCATGGGGTGGAGGTCACGGTGCTGAACCGCGACCCAAGACAGGGAGACCGAGTTGAGAAAGTGTTTCATGAAGAACCAGAGACCCCTCATCCGGAGGGTGGAGACGAAGCGCCAATCTGAGAGCCTCAGCGCCAAGTGAGGAGGAGGCTGTGGTAGAAGAAGTTCCATCAGGTCATGCAGACGATCCTACCGTCTGTGGTGACCGAAGTGATCAAGGCGGTAAGAGAAGGGGAAAGAAAGGAGAAGAAGATCCTCTGGAGAACGGGAAAAACCAGAGCAAACGGTTCTATCTGATGACGAAGAGGAAGAAGAAGAGCCTGCGCCGGAGACGGCACGAGGATGCAATTATGGGGCTTTTATGAGATGCAAGCCCCCTACTTTCGATGGAAATGGCACTGCTGCAGCTGCTCACCGGTGGATGAGGGAAATGGAGGCTGTTCTCGATATCAACGAGTGCCGAGAGGAACAGAAGGTGAAGTTTGCTACCCACTCTTTTGTGGATTCAGCTCTGTGCTGGTGGGACAACATTGTCCAAGCTGAGGGTAGTAGGGCCATTGGGAAATGAAATGGCCTGAGCTAAGAAAGTTGGTGATTGAGGAATTTTGTCCTCATCGGTAATGGACAAGGTCGAAAGGGAGTTCTTGCAACTGGAGGCGGGAACTATGAACACCAGCAGTACACCACTAAATTCAACGAGATGGCACGTCTGGTGCCGGATCAGGTGACACCCTTGTCACGAAAGATTAAAAGGTATATTCATGGTTTGCCAGCGGATATTCGCAGGCACATGATAGCTGCCCGGCCGAGTACGTTTAGGTCGGCGATGGATTTGGCAGGGAGATTGTACGATGAGAGAACGGTGGTGGTGACTGAGGGTGGCAAGAAGAGTGGTGGTGATCGAAATTGGCGGGGAAGAGGTTTGGTCGGGGTGATGCCTCGACGGGTAATAAGAAGGCACGAACGGATGATCGCTGTGTGTCACATCAAGTGCGGGGCGAAAAGGTGTGGCAAGTGTGGAAGGGAGCACAGTGGGAATGTAGGTTTGGGTCAAACTTGTGCTTCAATATGGGAAGGCGGGGCACCTGGCAAGGGACTGTCGTATAGTCTGGTGCTATAACTGTGGTGAAGAGGGTCACGTAAGTAAGGATTGTAAGAAGTCGAAGGCTGAGAGTTCTGGGATGAAGAGAACTGGAGGTGAAGGACCGAGGGCGAGCGCCAAGGCATTTACCATGACACAGGAGGAAGCTAGGACAGACCCTGATGTCGTGTCCGGTACGTTTCTGGTGAACCAAACTTTAGCTTCTGTGCTATTTGATTCTGGTGCTAGTAGGTTTTATTTCTGCTGCTTTCTGTGCTAAGCTGCCTATTAGTAGTAGACGTGTTGATGCGCCTTTGAGGTAGAAACTGCCATAGGTAAGTCTACCAGGATTTCTGAGATAATAGAGAATTGTGATGTGGAACTTGAGGGTCATAAGTTTCTTGTAGACCGTTTGTGATGACCTTGGTGGTTTTGATTTGGTTCTTGGGATGGATTGGTTGGCGGACTTCGAGGCGAACATTGTGTGTCGCAAGAAGATGATTCGTTTGACAGCGCCTGACGGAAGTTTGGTAACGGTTTATGGTGATCGAGTCACGACGATCCCGAAGGTGATCTCAATGGCGGTAGCGGGAATTGTATGAGGCGTGGATGTAGCGCCTACTTGGCTTATGTAAAGGATGTAGATGCACCAACACCACAACTGTCTGATGTACCGGTTGTGTGTGACTTTCCAGACGTATTCCCAGAAGATTTACCAGGGTACCACCTGACAGAGAAATTGAATTTCAGATTGATCTGATACCGGGCCCAACCTGTTGCCAAGGCACCATATCGGTTAGCTCCGACGGAGATGAAAGAGTTGATGGAACAGTTGCAAGTTGCTTGATAAGGGGTTCATTAGACCGAGTATCTCTCCTTGGGGTGCTCCGGTCCTGTTTGTAAAGAGAGAGGATGTAGTATGAGGATGTGCATTGACTACCGCAAGCTGAACAAGTTGACAGTGAAGAACCGATACCCCTTACCGAGAATAGATGATTTGTTCGATCACTTCAGGGTGCCAGTTGGTTTTCAAGAATAGATCTTCGGTCTGGCTATCATCAGTTGAAGGTAAAGGAACAAGATTCCTAAAACAGCTTTCCGCACGCGCTATGGTCATTACGAGTTTCTTGTCATGTCCTTTGGTTTGACCAACGCGCCAGCTGCTTTTATGGATTTGATGATCATGTGTGTCGGCCGATGCTGGATAAATCAGTGATTGTGTTTATTGATGATATCCTGATTTACTCGAGGAGCGAAGTAGAGCATGCCGGTCACATTCGAGAGGTTCTAGAGACGTTGAGAAGGGAGAAATTGTATGCTAAATTCTCCAAGTGCGCATTTTGGTTGCGCGAAGTTCAGTTTTTGGGTCATGTGGTGATCCTGAGGGATAATGGTGGACCCGACGAAAGTGGAGGCGTTTATGCAATGGAAGTCCCAAAGACGCCAACCGAGATCCGTAGCTTCTTGGTTTTGGCGGGCTACTATAGAAGATTTATCCAAGACTTCTCTAAGATTGCTTCTCCACTAACTAAGTTGACCCAAAGGATGTGAAGTTTGTATGGGGTCAAGCTCAAGAGAAGGCGTTCGAAGAGCTGAAGGCAAGACTGACTCAAGCTCCTGTTCTGTCATTACCCGACGGAAGCGAAGATCTGGTGGTCTATTCTGATGCTTCCTACTCAGGTTGGGGTGTGTGTTAATGCAGAGAGGGAAGGTTATAGCCTATGCATCCCGACATTGAAAGTTCATGAGGTTAATTATCCCACTCATGACTTGGAGCTAGCAGCCGTGGTCTTTGCACTAAAGATTTGGAGGCACTATCTCTACGGACGAAGTGCACCATATTCACTGACCATAAGAGCTTGAAGTACTTCTTCGAGCAAAAGGATCTGAACATGAGGCAGAGGAGGTGTTGGAGCTTATAAAGGATTATGATTGTGAGATCCACTACCATCCGGGCAAGGCCAATGTAGTGGCTGACGCCCTTAGCCGGAAGAGAGAACCCGAGCCGATTCGGGTGAAAGCATATCAGTTGATCATGACCTCCGATGTAATGAAGCAGTCAAGAGTTCCAAGATGAGGCATTGAAAGAGGATCATCTTAACTCTGAAAGAATGAGGGTCTGGTCGGGAGAATGGGTGAAAACACACTCGGTGTTAGGACCCGATTTGGTCGTGTGTGGATTCCTCGTTTTGGGGATCTACGGGTGAAGATCATGGATGAAGCTCACAAGACTCGATACTCCATTCATCCTGGTGCCACAAAATGTACCATGACATGAAGAAAGATTATTGGTGGCCGGGTATGAAGCGTGACGTGGTGGAGTATGTGAGTAAGTGCCTTACTTGCTTACAGGTGAAGGCAGAGCATCAAAATCCATATGGGAAGATCCAACCTTTGGATATACCGGAATGGAAAGTGGGAGCACATCACCATGGACTTCATTATGAAGCTGCCACGTACTCCGAAAGGGTACGATGCATATGGGTGATAGTTGATCGTTTGACGAAGAGTGCTCACTTTCTACCGATCCGCGAGACGTATTCATCTGAGAGGTTGGCCGATCTGTTCATCAAGGAAATTATAACTGTCATGGTGTTCGATGTCTATTGTGTCTGATCGTGACACTCAGTTACATCTAAATTTTGGAAGAAATTCCACGACGCTATGGGACGGGGTTACATATTAGCAGGCTTATCATCCCCAAACCAATGGTTAATCAGAAAGGACCATTCAGACATTGGAAGACTTGCTTCGAGCATGTGTGATTGATTTTGGTGGAAGTTGGGATGACCACTTACCGTTAGCCGAATTCTCTACAACAACAGCTATCATGCCAGTATTGGTATGCCATCATATGAGATGCTATACGGTAGGAGATGCAGAACGCTGTTTGTTGGGGTGATATTGGTCAGAAGGATTAGGGAGCGGCGAGGTAATCGAGGCTACGATTGAGAAGATTGAAAAGATCAAAGCCTTTATGAAGGCAGCCAAAGATAGACAGAAGTCGTATGCTGATAAACGACGCAGGCCGATTGAGTTCCTGGTGGGTGACCGGGTTATGTTGAAGGTCTCACCTTGGAAGGGTATTATCCGATTCAGGAAGCGGGGCAAGTTGAGCCCAAGGTATATAGGCCTTTCGAATCATTGCTCGAGTGGGAGAGGTGGCCTATATACTGGAGTTACGGATGAGTTAAATGGAATTCACCCAACATTCCACGTATCTCATCTAGGAAGTGTCTAGCAAATGAAGATATGATTGTCCCATCAGAAGATATACGAAGTAGATGAACGGGTTAATTATGTGGAGCAACCAGTGGCAATCATCGACCGAAAGGAGAAAAGGCTAAGGAATAAAGTGGTTCCTCTTGTGCGTGTACAGTGGAAGCAGGAAGGGATCCGAGTCAATGGGAGACTGAGGAAGAAAGGACAGATTATTCCACGTCTGTCGAAGAATAACAGGTTTCAGGGACGAAACCTATTTAAGGGGGGTGGACTTGTAACACCCGATATTTATCATTTATTTGAAGCCGACTAAAGAAGAAAAGAAATAAAGTCCAAAGTCGAGGGATCAAACTCGCCAATGAAAGAAAGTCGGGGGAGTGGGAGTATATAAGGGAAAGGGCAGCCCTTACCCTCTCCCCCACACTCACAAATCAGCCAAAGAAAGAGGAGACAGAGAAAGAAGAGAAAAAGAGGAAAAGTGTTGGTTCGGGTTGGTTCGAGTAGCCAAGTTGTTGAGAAACGAGTTAAACTAAAGCTCTTACTCGTCGTGGTCGTTTGTGTGAGTTCTAGAACCCCACTTTTACTTGTTTTCTAACGATTTTGGGGCTGGAAAACATCTGAAATCGGGTTTTGAGTGTGTGTATGTTGACCGTTTGTGTATATGTATGTGTATGTATGATGCGTTGTGGCTTGATTGTGAACTTGTGTGTGCTTGAATGGTGTCGTGGTATGCATCCCTAAGGTTTAGGATGGTCGATTGGGCTTAAAATGGGTTTAGATGAGTTTGGAGGCCGAAAAACCTCGGCTGCAGTCGGGATGAACTGCATTCTGCATCAGCTAGGGCTAGGCCCGACTGGAGGCCGAATGGAGGTGAATGAGGCCATACAGCCGATTAGGGTGTGATTGGGGTCCATTCGCACGATTGGGGTCCATTCGCATGATTGAATGTCCATTCGCACAAAGAAAGGCCAGTCGCATGGAGGTCATGCGACTGAAGGTCCAGTCGCATAAGTGCTCATCCGCATTAATCCCATTCGCATGAGGTTCATCCGCATTGTCCATTCGCACGATCGAACGTTCATTCGATGGGTATTCATCAGCATTAGTTCATTCGCATAGTGTTTAGTCGCATGGAGGCCACGCGACTGAAGGGTGTCCATACGCTCGAATAGGGCTATTGCACCCGTGGGAAGCGTAGTTTGACTTCTGACTTTCGGGAGAAAGGGCAGATGTAAGTTTTGACGTAAAGGTTTTCGTAAGAGCATATAAGATGACGATTGAGGCCTTAGAGAGCATGTTGGGCATGACGATGATGGAGTTGCATGTTTAGGCTTGTTACGTATGTATGATGTTGCCCTGTATGATGATGATGATTGCGTGTGATATGTTCCTTATTATGATGTATGTTTATCATTCTGGTGGCTTTACGTGTCATGTTAATGAATGAATGAAGTATTATGTAACATAAAGTGAAAGATAACGAAAGAGGAACATAAAGTAAGAATGCATGCATTATTGAATGATGAACGAACGAAGGAAAGGCTTGCAAGCACATAAATGAGGTGAGCAACCCTGTTGTTGCAACAGACTCGGATGGTATGCAATCCTTGAGATTGCTATGAGGATGAGTGCCCTCAAGAAGTAACTAGAGCTCATTCTTCTTAATGTCTGCAAGCTTCTTATATAATAACCCCTTTTTGATCATCTTGTTTTCCAGTAAGGCTTGAGGGGTCATTTTTGATCGATGAGCCTTCTTGAATTCATCAATTATTTCCCATGGTGAGACTACAATGGCCAACATGATTGTAGAGTCTATTGTTTTTCTAACCTGGCCATTGTATCTATGTGGAATAGATCTTTTGTGGATTCTAGAACTCACCTTGGGGTCTGGCCATACTCTCACTCTCTCCTTTTGATACTGAAATGTGTGTCTGAGAGTGTACAGCCTCTGAGCATGCCCTTCATGGCTTGTATAGATGATGACTGAGGAAATTCCTTGTCAACCATCTTCAGTAGTTGCTCATCGTGCTGCTTCTGCTGTTCTTCATCTTCTATTTTGACTCTAACCATTTCCCTTTGTGAGTCAGGTGTGATCATGAGTTGACTCCTGGGTTCTGGTAGCCTTAAAACAGCAGAGAGTGGCAGACTGTCATCTTCATCCTCTTCTCTTCATCTTCTTCTATCCTCAGCATCCTTCTCCTCCTTCTAGGTGCATCACTGTATGATGGTTGGGTTGGTTTTTGTGGTAAAGGAATTGGTTTTGAAGGTTGAGGATGTTTGGATTTGGGTTTTGAGATTGGTTTGGAGATTTGAGGGGTAGGCTGTTTTTGAGTGGGTGATAGGGAAGGTTGTTCAAGCATTTTGGTTGTGAGTTTGGCTTTTGTGAGTCTTGTCATTTCAAACCTTTTTCCAGCTCCAGCCTCATCAAGTGCTTCAATGATTATCCCCTTATGAAATTGCTTAGACAAACAGATTCTGGTGGCTATAGCCAGAATGCTGTCTCTGGTCCATGAACGAATCTCCATCAGTGATCTTCCTAAGTATTTGGCTATGAATAGAATCATGATCTCCAATCTCTCTTTCTCCAGCACATTGTACCCAGCCCATCTATTTTGAATTTCCTCTACTTCCAACCTCCTGATCTCACTGTCTAGTGTGGCTGTATCAAAGCCTTGCTTGAAGAGCTGCTCAATGATTTTGTCCATGGATCGGCTGTGTGTTTCATCTGCATCTTTTACCAGCTCTTCCAAGGATTTTTCTTCAGCATTCGATTGATCACCAGCACTTTTCTTTCTTTTGTAAGTGATCAGTTGTTGTTCCTTTTCCTTTTCCAACTCCTTGGTTTTCTCTTGTGCCTTCTCATCCTCAGTTCTTTTTCTTTTCTTTTCTTTCACTATAGTACTCTCCCCCTTTTTGGATGCATTGGTGGCAGGGGTTTGTACCGCAGAAAGTTTCTTGTGCACAGCATCATCAATGAGTGGTTGTAGACTTGAGGAGATCCTCTCATCAATGGCTTTATAAACAATGTCATTGATGATGGGAGTGATGAGAGGTAGGGATTGTTGGAATACAACAACCATCTGCTCAGGGGGGTTCTGTCCCGGAGAGATAGTGCCAAAAGCAGAGGCTGGAGGCTCAGTGAAGTGAGAGGGTAAAGTGTTTGGGGGACCTTAAAATGAAGGTGCCATCTGTGGGTTGGTGGGGGCAGATGGACTTACATCCTGAGACTTCTTGGCAAGCAGTTCTTGTAGTCTGCTTACCTCAGCCTCCAGGATGTTGTTGTGGGCTAGAACATCATATAAAAAGCCCAGGTCATCATCAGCAAATGCTGAATCACCTGACCTCCTGTTGTAGCAGGATGGACATGCACTGGGTGTAGACCAGTTTTAGCATGTGCCCTTGGTCTTGGAACTGGGGACTTACAGCCTCAAGACTGTGTCCTTCATCAGCTGTTGCCTCTAGTGAGGTCTTAGGTATGTTACCAGCCTCATTCTGATCATGTGCTGATTCAGAAGAGGTGGCAGCCTTACTAGACGTTCTAATCTCCCTATCCACACTAGGAGATAGAACTTGTAAACCCCGGTGCTGTGGTTGTCAGAAGCATGATGATCCTCTTCCTCAATATATGTGGTTCTCCCCTTTGTTGATGGTTGTTGGGGAGGAGGAGAGGCATGCAACTGAGTCAGCACGTTTGCAATGATTATGGTTGGACTTTGGGGGGCGGTTGCATGGGAAGATGGGGTAAAAGCAGTGTGCACCTGGGGAGGATGGTGCTCTTCAATGATAATCTCCTCAGTGAGGAAGATCCAGATGTGTGGGTACCCCTTCTGTGGTGGCTGCAGGCTCCTTTTGAGAGGAATCCTGAGCGGCTGTGGCTGGTAGAGTCTCTGATACTGCTGGGGGGTTTAAATCAGCAAGTATATCCTGCCTTGGTGGTACAGGAGCATCTTCAGGGGACTCATCTCCCTGAATAGCTGTTTTGGGGTGTTTTGGTTTTGGTTTAGTGGGGACTTTGGTTCTGGTGGTGGAAGCTGTGGGTTCCCTGTGCTTGGGCTTTAGCATTCGGGCAGCTTCTTTAAGAGTAAGGTCTAAGTTGTGCCTGGAGTATACCTCAGCCAAAACAGCTGGTGCAGGGACTCCAAGGCCAACAAGGCCATCAGATTTTAATTCATCTAAAATAATGGCCATCAGAAACCTGGGATATAATGGCCATCGTGTTGCCACAGGTTTCTGAGCCAAGTTCTTTATTTCTAGAAACACGATTTCAGAAAAATTTAGCGGTTGGTGTTCTAGAATAGAATACAATACCTGTTGCCATTTGGATGACATTTGATCCCAAGAAGATGTCTTGGAGGCTAAGCAGACATTTACCATGTGAAAAATAAATTTTTCAGCGTCATGGAAATGTTTCTTTTGAATGGTTGTAGCCCGAAGATCACCTTCATACCCATGATTGATAAAGGACATATCTGTTGTGCCCTTTGGGTATTCAGTCACAGCGGTGGAGTCGTGTAAGTGTAATGCCTGACGAATGATGTCGGCTGTAACGACCACTGGTTTCTGGTTGACAAGGGACCGAACAGAGATTTGGCCGGTAGACTCATCAGTATGAACAAAAGCATTTGACCAGAATTCACTGAGGGATTCAGGGTAGATGGTCGGATTCAAGAGAAAGGCTGTGCTATATGGGGAATCCACCATTAAGTCAATGGCATTCATATTTGTTCGAGAAAGCCGACTTGGTAAGGTAAGCAACGCAGTTATGTCGTGGTTCAGACTCATGGTCGCCATGTTTGAGAGAGAGAAGCTTAGAAAATAACGGCTAATGAAACATAGAGAAGAGGACAGGTATTTATAGGGTAGGGGTGAGAAAGAGACTGAAGGTTTAGTGTGTTAGTCATCAGTAGTTTTAATCCGACTGTTGACATGGTATTACCCTTTCAGACGTTGAAACAGCTGAAGTCGTGGTTTTAGGCATCAGCAGTTAGAAAACTACTAAGACATGGTTTGACTTTCAGATGATGAAACAACTGAGGACTTGGTGTTTGTCATCAGTAGTTGTGAAACTACTGAAGACAGTGGTTTTGTCATCAGTTGTTGTAACAGCTGAAGACTTGGTGTTAGTCATCAGTAGTTATAAACTACTGAAGACATGGTTTTGCTTCAGTTGTTTAGAATGAAACAGCAGTTGTAGAAAACACTGAAGAGAAAGTTCTCTTCAGTAGTTTTCGTCAATTCATAGCCTGTCAGCTGTTTCATACTGTCCTCAACAGTTACTCATCAGACTTTGCATCTGCTTTTCAGGTGTTTCATAGGACGTCAGTACTTATCTGTTGTACTGATTTCAGTAGTTGTAACTACATCAGTAGTTGTAACTACATCAGTGGTTAGAACAGATAAAGTACTTCAGTACTTGTGAGGCATTTAGCCGTCAGTAGTTATAAAAACTACTGAAGGTGAAAGAACTCATCAGTACTTATAGTGACATGGTACAATGATCACCAGTAATTATTACTGAAATCATCAGCAGTTGTCACTTATTCTAGCTGCAGCATACCAAGCCTTAACACAAGGTTTTGGAAAGTAGAACTATCCAAAGGCTTAGTAAAATATCTGCAAGCTCATCAGCACTAGCACAAACTTAGGATCAATCAGACCTTTTTCAACAATCTCGAATAAAGTGATGTCTGATCTCTATATGTTTGGTCCTAGAGCTGCTGGACAAGATTTTGACAATACACAGAGCTGAAGCACTATCCATTAATAATGGAGTCTTAGTCTCTGTAATGCCATAATCCAGAAGTTGGTCTGAAGCCAGAGTACCTGAGAAGTGCAACTTGCAGCAGCAATGTACTCGGCTTCAGCAGTTGATGTAGCAACAGAGGTTTGTTTCTTACTCTGCCAAGAAATCAAACAGTTGCCTAGGAATTGACAACACCAGAAGTTGACTTTCTAGTTAACTTGCACCCTGCATAGTCACTATCTAAAAAAGCAACTAATTTGCAAGAGTGTCAATGGAATACCATAAACCCAAAGATTGTGTACCTTGCAAATATCTAAAGATTCTCTTGACTACAATCAAATGAGACTCTTTAGGAGAGCCTGAAATCTAGCACAAACACATGTAGAAAACATAATATCTGGTCTAGAAGCCGTTAAATACATCAAGGACCCAATCATACATCTGTAAAGTGTTTCATCAACAGCTTTACCTTTCTGATCTGCATCCAGTTGTGTGGTGTTGCACATGGGAGTAGAACAGGGCTTACAGTTTTGTAAATCAAACTTATTCAAAAGATCTTTTGTATATTTTGACTGATGAATAAAGGTTCCATCAGCCTTTTGTTTCATTTGCAAGCCTAGAAAGAACTGTAATTCTCCCATTGCACTCATTTCGAACCTCTTTTTCATTAATGTTGTAAAACATCACACAACTGGGGATCAGAGGATGCAAAAATGATATCATCAACATAAATCTGAACAAGTAGCTTATGCTGATCCACTTCTTAATAAACAAAGTTTTATCAATGGAGCCTCTAGTGAAATTATTCTTAAGAAGAAAAGTGGAAAGTGTCTCATACCAGGCTCTAGGAGCTTGTTTCAACCCATAAAGAGCCTTATCAAGTTTATACACCCATTCAGGATGTTTATTATCCTCAAAACCTGGTGGTTGACACACATAAACTTCTTCCTTTATTTTACCATATAGAAATGCACTTTTGACATCCATTTGAAAAACTTTAAGATTGTGGAATGCAGCATAGGCTAAAAACAATCTGATTGCCTCTAGTCTGGCTACAGGGGCAAAGGTTTCATCATAGTCAATACCTTCTTCTTGTGAAAACCTGTACAACCAATCTAGCCTTGTTCTTAACAATAAGCCATTTCATCAGTTTTATTCCTAAACACCCATTTAGTGCCTATTGCACACTTACCTGGGGAAGAGGAACCAGTTCTCACACTTGCTGTTTCTTGAACTGAAGTAACTCAAGCTGCATGGCTTCAACCCATCCATTGTCTCTTAAAGCAACATGTAGTTCTTTGGCTCTAGCTGACTGATGAAGAGAGCAAGAAGCAGAAGTTAGACAATTGACTTCTTGTTGAAACACCAGCATTGATATCACCAATAATCTGAGACATTAGGTGATTCTTCAGTTCTTGATAAACAATGAGATCTGTGCAAGTGTTTGTAGGACCTTCAGCAACAGCAGATATTGATGCAGACTCTTGAAACCAAGAATAGATGGTAACTCAAAAGATGTAGAGGAATCAGAGATCTCATCAGCATTTGTTGTGGATGGACTGCTGAAGCTACAGGAACATCAAATTTAGCAGACCAGGCAGTTGTCACTAAATTGAATAGGTGAGTGATATTATCATCATCATCATCAATACCACCAGGTGGAAGACATGCTACAGAAGATGATTTATCCACATGATCTGCAACAGCTGGAGGTTGATAAGGAACATATTGCAGTATGTCCAAATCAAACAACTCCACAGGGTTTGTGGGAATCTTGTCCATAGGAGATTCATTAAACTTCACATGCAAAGTCTCTTCAACTATCTGTTCTGCAGTTGAAGACTCTGTATGCCTTGCAAGTAGATGAATAACAACAAAATACCCTGCATCCACCATAGGATCAAATTTTTGGAGTTGATCCTTTGTGTTGAGAATAAAACAGGGACACCCCAAATGCTTTGAAAAATGAAATTAGAGGAGCCAAGTGATGGAGAACTTCATATGGAGTCTTCATCAACCTCTGATTTACTAAGACTCTATTCTGCACATAGCAAGCTGTGTTAACAGCTTCAGCCCAAAAGGTCAGTGGCAAACCAGAGTCAGCCAGCAGGACCTTGCAGCTTCAATTAGGTCCTGTTCTTCTCTCCACTATTTTGTTCTGGAGTCCGTGGTATGCTAAACTGCCTTTTGATTCCCTTTGAAAGATAGAAGTCATCAAGTGTATGGTTTCTGAGTTCAGTTCCATTATCACTCCTAATACACTTGACTGGAAGGGAAACTGCTTCTCAACATACAACACAAGTGAATAATCTTCTGAGCAACCTCATCCTTTGAATGTAGAAAGAAAGTCCATACAAATCTGGAGTAATCATCCACAATTACCAGACGTATTTCTTCTTTGCCATGCTCATCACTCTCACAGGACCAAATAGATCCATATGCAGTAATTGCAAGCAGGCAGTGGACTTAGGCTCTTCAATAGGAGGGAATGAGACTTTGTGCTATTTCCTTTTAAACAAGCAGTGCAGGTTCATCACAGTGGAACTCCTTTATTGGTAAGCCTCTAACTAAACTATTGTGGATTAGCTAATTCATGTTTTTGAAATTAACATGACCCAGCCTTCTGTGCCACAGTTTTAGATTCTTGAGAAGAGGCTTTGGAAAATAGGCAAGGATTGCCTCTGAGATCTATTTTCTTGAAAGATCTAAGGCATACACTCTTCCTGTCCTGTTGGCTCTCAGGAGAGTGTGATCATCCAACACCTTATCAATCAAATGCAGAACTTTGGATGACAGAATCCTACAGTTCTGACTGGTGAAAAGAGCAACTAGGCCTTTATCACACATTTGACTGACACTCAAGAGATTGTACTTGAGATTTTCCACATGATTAACATCATCAAACTTTATTTCTCCATTGGAGACAAAGCCAGTTTCCAATGATGTAACCCCTAGCATCATTGCCAAAAAACCAACCCTTCTTTCCTTGAGAGTAGTCATGAAGAAGAGAGCTGTCCCAGTCATGTGCATAGATCCCCCCTGTCTACATACCAGATGCTACTTTGGCATGTTGAAGAACCCTGCAATTATAAACAATCAGTTAGTTTTGGAGACCCAAACCTTTTTGGTTTTGGGCCTGGTCTCATCAACAGATGGTAAACTAACAGTTTGTGGAAACAACAGCCTGAGAGGAAGAAGATGGTGAAGAAGAGGAATCCTTTGGCTTGGACCTCCTTTTCTGTGGTTTCAACATAGGAACATCTAATTGGTTAACTCTTCCAATAGATGTTGAACCATCATAACCAGCTGTGTCTGATTTTGTGATAAGCTTTCAGCTCATCAGACACATTGCCATGGAGTTTGATAAGTTCCTATGTTGCACCTTCTTCTTCTGGCAATCTCAGCTGTTACCTGTTTAACCCCTTCCTTTTGGATTTCTTTATGGACTTAAGGGTTACAGGATTTGATGTTGCTGATACAAATGGTGGTCTCAAACTCAGTTTTCATTTTAACCATTTTGTCTTTAATTTCCTCTTTATGTTTGAGTTTGGATCCTCTTTCGTACCAGCAATCATCTGTAAGATGATTGAACAAACCACATACTTCACATGGTTTCTTCTTCATCTTATGTTGATCATCAACTAAAGAGGATGAAGCAACTGAAGACTTGCTCTTCAGTGCTTTGGAAGCATTGTTTGCTTTCTTGACTTCCTCTTTAGTAGTCTTCAAACTCTTTCTACTGACAGTTTTCTTCTTTTCAGTACTGGCAGTAGTTGGGGTTTGAACATTCAGGTGTTAAATCTTGCTCTCTATCCTTTCAGGACTTTTAGAATTAACTCCTGAGTTGATCAACTCATGATCATGTGTGTCAGCAGTGGAACTATCAACATCAGCTGATAGGTTCTGAGAGGGCTTAGTGCTGACTTCTACTTCTGATAGTGTTGAATCAGAAAGTAGATCACATGATGAAATGGATTGGTTATTACTCTCACCATCAGATTCTACCTCTGCTCTGGGAGTAAAATCTGTAGGTGGAGCAGTGTGATTGTAACCAATGCCAAACTTCACATTGGAAGCAGATTGCTTACTAAGAAGCATTTCAAAACCTTTGCATGATTGTACCCATTGATCACACTCTACCTGGGTGACTGCAAGGGTTTCTTTGAGATCTTTGTACTTCTCTAGAAGTACCTCTTCCCTAGCCTTATAATCTGTGATTTGGCATTTAAGTTTGTAAATCTCATCATTCTTTTCATTAAGCACAGACTCAAATTCAACTTTTCTTTTGGAAATTGTTTGTTCTAGCTCAATGTTCTTGTTAATCAAAGCTACATTTGCTTCTCTAATAGATGCAAATGCTGCTATGCATGTTTCAACATAATTTGGCTTTTGCCTCAGAGGATACCTGTGATACCTTTGGTAGAGGCATTAGTGGATGAAGTATCAGCAGAATCCAAAGCCATAAGAGCTAGATTTCCAAAGGGACTGTCACCACCATATTGACCAGCACCAGTGAACAGTTGTTCATGACCAGACAAATCATCTGGTAAACTGCTCCAGTCAACAACTCCTGGGGTGAAGAAGCTGTGTTGTTGAGGTTGAGTTTGTTGATGAGATTGGGAAGGTTGTGGTTCAGGCAATGCTTGTGGTTGTTGTGCAATTGGAGCTTGAACAGGATTTGGTTGAGGCATATAATAGCGGGATAAGGATATGACATTTGACCCTGTGGAACAAAGTATGCAGGAGACCTAGATGTGAATGATGACTAGAACCAGCAATATCTGTTGCCCTCTGTTTTGTGGACTAGTACTAGGAAAAGTCACAAAGGGTGCAGAAGAGTTAGATCCAGTTGATCTACACTCTCTTGCAAAGTGTCCCAGCCTTTGGCATTTGTGACACCTCAACTTACTCTTGTCAAAACCAACTTTGGTTTTGCCAGAGAGTCCAGGAAATTTCCTGCTAGTTCTCTTATAGAACTTCTGAGATCTGATATTAATCATGCCATTTGGCTCAGAATATCCATCTCTTCTAGATCATCATCAGCTATTCCTTTCAAATCATCCATGATGAAGCATAGATTGTCACTATTACTGCCAGAATGACTCTCAATACCAACAAATGCATGATCAGAACTATTTGAAGAGAAATCAATATGCTCATCATAATTGCTTTCAGATGCAGCATATTCTGACTCATGACCAACCAAGGCAGTATTCCCTGGTACAAAGTCATCAGTGAGCTTTCCTGATGAGGACAGTTTCCTCTTCTGCTCTATCTCTCTTTCGAATGTAAGCAGTTTCCCATGAAGTTGGGTGAGAGATAGGCTATCCAGATTTGCACTGGAGCGTAGGACAATAGTGTATGTGTCCCATCTCTCAGGCAGTGATCTGAGGAACCTGTTATTCATCTGGCTATTGGTGTATTCCTGTTTCACCATTTTCAGCTCAGAGATCAGCAGGAAAAACGCTCAAACTGTTGAGTCAGTGTCTCACCCTTTCTATGAGAGAATGTCTCATATTGTTGGGCAAGGATTTCTCTATTGTTTGCTAAGACCTCATCTATGCCACCGAATTGTTCCTTCAGGGCATTCCAGAGATCATGAGCAGTTTCATGATGCATAAGCCCTGAATAGATTTCATTAGGCACTGCCATGGCCAGAATTCCATGGGCTTTAGCATCAATCTCAAACAGTTTCCGATCTTCATCAGAGCATTGTTCCTTCTTCTTCGGAACCATTTGATTGGTTTCCGGATTGTTCACCATAGGCTTATGTGGTCCATGTACCACAGATGTCCAACAACCTGAACTGTTAACAGACAGGTGATGAAGCATTCTTCGCTGCCATATGTTATACTCGGTCCTAACCAGCATCGGGGCTTGGTTGAGGAACCTATTGTGAGGATCATTAGAAGGAGTAGTCATCTCAGATTCAATCAAATTCAATTAAGCTATAACAGATTTAGAACAAAACACAACAACCATTTAAACCAAGAGATCTCAAAATAAATGACGAAAGCGTCAGAAATTCAATAATCTATAACCAGTTCTTGAAAATGCTAATTCAATCAAACATAGATATCAATTAGCAGTTTCAATGATCAATTGTTAGATCATCAATGATTAACCTGCTCTGATACCACTTGTTAGGATCAATGATCTACGTTTGATTGATTAGAGAGTATAGCAGCGGAATTCTAACAATGAATTAGCCAATTCACAAGAATGAAAAGATATTCAATGAAGAACAAAACGGTTATAGATAGAGAGAATTTTTCAGATATATTTCATTCAATATTCGCTTTCGTGGTAACGGAATGTCACACTTACAATTAGGTCGACACCTCTTATATAAGAGATGTGACGTCTGCTGATGTCACTTGATAGTGACATCTAACAGAATTATTCCAACTGAAACACAACTACTGAAGATGTCAAAACAGCTGACATCTTCTTACAAAAATACTAAGTGTTATCAGTTACTACAACTACTGAAAAACATAAAACTACTGACACTACAACGACTGAAGAACAAGCTCTTCAGTCGTTTTACAAAACTACTGAAAGTAAAAACATAAAACTACTGATATCACAACTACTGAAGAAGTACTCTTCAGCTGTTGTGACAAACTACTGAAACTTCAGTACTTGGTCTTCAGACTTGAACTTCAGACGTTTCATCAGCTGATGACTTCAGTAGATGTCATCAGCTGATGTCTTCAGACTTTGGGTACACCAGTTGTCTTCAGCACTTGTAGACTCTTCAGCTGTTGTACTTCAGTACTTTGGTCTTCAGCTTTAGCACTTGTGTTCTTTAGCTGTTGAGCTTCAGCACTTTAGTCTTCAGCTGTGAAGTCTTCGGTACTTGAATCTTCAGTTGTTGAAGTCTTCAGCACTTGTCGAACTGCTGATGAAGCCTTCAGCAGTTGTTGTGATATCATGTGGGACTTAGAGGTTTTCTGATCTTGGTCTCATTGGTTCTATTGGTCCAACAGTGAAGTTGCCATAAGGTGGAAACCCTATGGTTGCAGGAGACTCGGATAGCATGCTATCGTTGAAATTGGCAATTGGGGTTAGCGACTCTATGGTTGCAACAGACTCGGATAGCGCGAAGTCGTTGGGATTGTTAATGAGGTAAGCGACACTGTTGTCACAACAGACTCGAAGGAACGAAGTATAATGAATGAAAGATTTTGTATGAAAGAACGAAGTATGAATAACGTAATGAATTATCGAAAAATGTACAGAACAGGATCTTGGTCATTCGACCTCAGTAATCGTGGCTGAGTGCCACGAAGAGGGTAAAGTGTGACCGGATCTAGATAGAGAAGTGAACGATAATGTAACACGTTGAATGAGCAAGTTATGAACGGAATGATGAAGATAATACTAATATTATCTGTATGTACGTATGATGTATGATCGCGAACGAATGTAAAGTAAAGTATGTTTTATTTATAAAACTAGAACTCACTCAACAACGCTGACTTGATGTGTTTCCAGTTGGCAGGTAATGATTTCTGAGGATGGCACACGGGCGACTACTCAGCTCTTTTGGGATGGCATTCTTTTGATTATTGTTTTTGCATTGTAATGTGAACAAGCTATTTTGTAATAAATGTTGTATTAATTTGCAAAAGCATTTATATAAATGAAAGACTGTTTTAGTTTTCCGCTGCGATTTTATGAAATACAAATGTAATTATACGTTTTTATTTGCGATGAGAACCCAGCTGTAAGCGTCCCGGAACGGGGCCTTACATAGTGGTCGCCCTGTACAGTATGAAGTGGATAACTTTCGAACCATACAAGACTATGTGAAAATGGATGCCATCAATATCTGGGTTTATGATAAATTGCATAAGAAGAGACGTCAAGTCACACTGAGAGTCGCTTCAGATAAACGAGATAGCAGGAAGACTGAGATCTCAACCTTCGTCAACTTCATCCATCAGAAGGACGCACATATAGCTATGAAAGTGGTAGAATGGATGCTTGAATATAAAGCGCCTATCTACACTGTTCACGACAACTTTATAACAACCTCATATTATAGCCAAAAAATAGCTTACTTTTATAGCGGTGCTATTAATAGTTTGGGGCATCCTCTAAAAATCATCAATCAGTTCATATATTTGAATGTCATCAAACCTATTGTTGATCAAACTGATATAGAAATCAATGATTGTTTAATAGAGCAGGTGATCCCAAAAGACTGTTTGATGTATTTATTGGAAGAAAATATCCCAGAAGAAATAAGGCGTAGTAAGAGTAAGAGGAAAATCTGGGATGAAAAGATCAATACTATACTGAACTCTTACGATACCTATACTCGTCTTGTATGCGGACCGTATGAAGACCCTATGGATGGTTGGAGTTTGCATCATAAGAAATATGAGCATTTCATTGAGATGATGAAAAGAAAGCCAGGGATTCCCCTGCACAGTGTTCACTATTAAGGAGGAAAAGAACAATGAAAAGAACAATGAAAAAAACAAGTAACAGCATACTAACAATGTTTTCCACAAGTAACAGCATACGCACGAGGGCATACTGTACATACAGCGCATCTATGGATGAGTTATTGAATCGCGGCTTTGCTAGTATAGAAAGGACATGGGTGCAGGATCCGCATAAATGGCTCATCATAGCGTCGCATAGCTTCCGCGACCCTAAACCATTTATTAACGATGTGGATCTACATGCTCTGTGTATCATGGATCTCTTACACCTGTACGCTTACACATCCCTCAAAGGTTACGCTAAATTTGGGATTTCACTGACCTCGCTGCGATCTTACGGAGAGGAGATCACTTATTCGATAGGTACAGCTATACCCTTAACTGACGAGAGTGGTCATTTACTTCCCAAAAAATGGGTAATATATCAGATATATAAAGTCCTTTTAAAGATTTCTGAATTTTACGATGGGGATGAAATTGTTCGAGTCACGATCAGAGTCTATATGGAACAGGAGAAAAAGCAGGAGAGGCCAACCCTATCTGAAGAAGACATAACTTACTTCGTGAAGTTCTAGAAGAGGTCTCCAATGAGAGCAAAGAGGGATTGACTGAGAGCCATACTATCATTGCAAAGAAACTCCGGCATAGTAGACGCCCTAAATCTATCCCAACGATCAAGAAAGCATGTATATATATTATATATATATATCACCATATAATACGTATATATCTACGTATACGTATATATATATATATATGTATATCTCTATATATACGTGTTAGCATAGATATATATCTATACGTGTATATATATGTACATATATATATATCACCACATATATATATATGTATAAATGATATATATATGTATAATATATATAATATTTATAATATTCGTATATATAAAATACGTATTATATAATGTCTTATATGTAATAGACGTATATATATATATATATATATATACACGTCTATGTATATATATATATATCTACATATATATGTACGTGTGTATAATTCTACAACGTATATATATCGTTGTGTGTATAGAATATAGATACACACATGTCACACCCCAACCTGACGGCGAAACGTCGGTGAGGAGTGAGAGTTAAGATCGTTCACAGTCCCATAACTTATAAAAGAACTCAAATATAATTAATCATAAGTTTCCAATGTATCATTACAATCATAATCTCAAAGAGGTACTGACTAACATAAGAGCACAAGCCAATTTTATTTCATTTATTTAACTAGGTCCTTCCTAAATGTGAAAGTACTTCAAAAGTGGCGATCAAGCTTGAGTACTTTCCTGAAACATGTTCAAAGAAATGTCAACATAATGTTTGGTGAATTTCCATAGTTTTTCGATACATAAGTTATAAAAGATGCAATTCCATGTTGTAAGTTAGAGAACAAAATAACTATGGATGTAATACAAAATGCACATCACCTTGACAAAGTTTTAACAATTCTCAACTAACCATATATGTTGGACCAAAAGAACCAATGAGCCAAGATCAGAAAACCTCTAAGTCCCACATGGTATCACAACAACTGCTGAAAGCCTCATCAGTAGTTTGACAAGTGCTGAAGACTCCAACAGCTGAAGATCAAGTGCTGAAGACCTTAACAGCTGAAGAACCAAAGTGCTGAAGTACAACAGCTGAAGAACACAAGTGCTGAAGCTGAAAGACCAAAGTACTGAAGTACAACACTGAAGAGTTCACAAGTGCTGAAGATCAACAACTGATGTACAAAGTCTGAAGACAAAGACTGAAGACATCAGCTGATGATATCTACTGAAGTCATCAGCTGATGAAACACCTGAAGGTCAAAGTCTGAAGATCAAGTACTGAAGCCTCAGTAGTTTGTCACAACTGCTGAAGAGTACTTCTTCAGTAGTTGTGATATCAGTAGTTTTATATTTTTATGTTTCAGTAGTTTTGTAAAACGACTGAAGAGCTTGTTCTTCAGTCGTTGTAGTTTCAGTAGTTTTATATTTTGTACTTAACATGCTGATATGTTCTCATAGTTGTGAACATTTCAGTAGTTTGTTAAGAATTAGTTATTTTTGTATTGGATCTGCCAGTTGTCACTTTCCGTGATAACAGCAGTGACTGTTGCACTCTATATAAGGAGTGACAACCTATTGTAATTTGTGAGGAATGAGTAAATGAATGGAATGATGATTGATTTGATTAGAAATATTCTACATCTATAAACATTCCTAGAAATCAGAAATATATTTCTCTCCTATAACCGTATGCGATCTTAATGCTACAAGTATCGATTGCTTGCTACAATTGTCTAATTCCAGTTTGTATTCCGCTGCTTTGTATTCTGATACATCAAACTTGTGATCACTGATCCTGTCAAATGGTATCAGAGCAGGTTAATCATTGATCGATCTAATAATTGATCATTGAAACTGCTATTCAAGATCTAAGTTTGATTGAATTAGCTTTTGTTTTTGCAAGAAACGGTTATAGAGATTGAATTTTCTGTATTTCTGCTCATTCTCCTGAGATCTTTTCTTGGTTCTCATTGAGTTTGTTTGTGTTTGTCTAAAACTTTTAAAAGCTTGAACTAAATGTTTTTGAACTGAAAATGACCACTCCTTCCAATGATCCTCACAATACTGGTTCCTCAACCAAGCCTCCTATGCTGGTTAGGAATGAGTATAACATATGGCAAAGACGTATGCTCCATCACCTGTCTGTTAACAGCGCAGGGTGTTGGACATCAGTGGTACATGGTCCACACAAGCCTATGGTGAATAACCCGGAAACCAATCAAATGGTTCCGAAGAGGAGGGAGCAATACTCAGATGAGGATAAGAAGTTGCTTGAGATTGATGCAAAAGCCCATGGAATTCTGGCCATGGCATTGCCCAATGAAATCTATTCTGGGCTAATGCATCATGAAACTGCCCATGACCTCTGGATTGCTTTGAAAGAACAATTTGGAGGAACAGATGAGTCTTGGCAAATAATAGAGAAATTCTTGCCCAACAATATGAGACATTCTCTCATAGAAAGGGTGAGACACTGACTCAACAATATGAGCGGTTTTCTTGTTTGATCTCTGAACTAAAAATGGTCAAACTTGAATACACCAATATTCAGATGAATAACAGATTTCTCAGATCACTGCCTGAGAGATGGGACACATATACTATTGTCCTACGCTCCAGTGCAAGTTTGGACAAACTATCTCTCACCCAACTCCATGGGAAATTGCTCACTTTTGAGAGAGAGATAGAACAGAAGAGAAAGCTGTCTTCATCTGGAAAGCTCACTGAAGACTTTATACAAGGCAACACTGCCTTGGTGGGTCATGAGTCAGAATATGCTTCATCTGAATGCCAGTATGATGAGCATATTAATTTCTCTTCAAGCACTTCTGATTCTGCATTTGTAAGTGTTGATGGTCAGTTTACTGGGTGTAATAATGACAATCTATGTTTCATTATGGATGATCTCAAGGGGATTGCTGATGATGACTTAGAAGAGATGGATATTTTGAGCCAAATGGCCTTGATAAATATCAGATCTCAGAAGTTCTACAAAAGAACTGGAAGAAAATTCCCAGGACTCTCTGGCAAAACCAAAGTTGGTTTTGACAAGAGCAAGTTGAGGTGTCACAAATGCCAACGGCTTGGACACTTTGCAAGAGAGTGTAGATCAACTGGATCTAACTCTACTGCACCCTTTGTGACTTTTCCTGGCAATAGTCAACAACACAGAGGGCAACATCCTGTCACCTCTAGTCATCATCCTCAACAACAATCTCCGGCATATTTTGTTCCTCAGGGTCAAATGCCATATCAGTACCCTTGTTATTACATGCCACAGTCAAATCAAGTTCAAGTTCCTATGACACCACAACTCATGCATTACCAGAACCTCAGCCTTCCCTCTCATCAACAACCTCAATCTCAACAACACAGCTTCTTCACCCCAGGAGTTGTTGACTGGAGCAGTTTACCATGACTTGTCTGGTCATGATCAACTGTTCTCAGGTGCTGGTCAACATGGTGGTGACAGTCCCTTTGGGAATCTAGCTCTTATGGCTTTGGAGTCTGCTGATACTTCATTTTCCAATGCCTCTACACCTCAGGTATCACAGGTATCCTCTGAGGCAAAAGCCAAATTATGTTCTGAACCATGCATAGCAGCATTTGCTTCCATTAGAGAAGCAAATGTAGCTTTAATTAATAAGAACATTGAGCTAGAACAAATAATTTCCAAAAACAAAGCTGAGTTTGAGTTGTGCTCAAAGATAAAAATGATGAGGTTTATAAACTGAATTGCCAAATAATTGATGATAAGGCTAGAGAAGATGTACTTCTAGAGAAGTACAAAGATCTCAAAGAAACCCTTGCAGTTACCCAGGTCGAGTGTGATAGATGGGTACAATCATGCAAAGGTTTTGAAATGCTTCTTAGTAAGCAATCTGCTTCAAATGTGAAGTTTGGAATTGGTTACAATCACACTGCTCCACCTACAGATTTTACCCCAAGAGCAGAGGTAGAATCTGATGGTGAGAGTGATAACCAATCCATCACATCATGTGATCTACCTTCTGATACAGCACAATCAGAAGTAGCAGTCAGCATCAAGCCCTCTTTGAACCTATCAGCTGATGTTGATGGTTCAAATGCTGACATTCACATGATCAATAGGTTGATCAACTCAGGAGTTAATCCTGAAGGTCCTGAAAGGACTGGAGAGCAGGATTTAACACCTGAAGTTCAAACTTCAACTGCTGTCAGTACTGAAGAGAAGAAAACTGGCAGTAGAGAGTTTGAAGACTACTAAAGAGGTAGTCAAGAAAGCAACCAATGCTTCCAAAGCATTGAAGAACAAGTCTTCTGTTGCTTCACCATCTTTAGTTGATGATCAACCTAAGATGAAGAAGAAACCATGTGAAGTATGTGGTTTGTTCAATCATCTTACAGATGATTGTTGGTACAAAAGAGGTTCCAAACTCAAACAAAAGAAGAAATTAATGAGAAAATGGTAAAAATGAAAACTGAGTTTGAGACCACATTTGTATCAGCAACATCAAATCCTGTAACCCTTAAGTCCTTAAAGAAATCCAAAAAGGAAGGAGTTAAACAGGTGACAGCTGAGGGTGCTCAAAAGAAGAAGGTGCAACATAGGACCTTATCTAACTCCACTAGCAATGTGTCTGATGAGCTGAAAGCTTTATCACAAAATCAGACACAGCTGGTGATGATGGTACAACATCTGTTGGGTAGAGTTAACCAACTAGATTCTCCTATGTTGAAACCACAGAAAAGGAGGTCTAAGCCAAAGGACTCCTCTTCTACACCATCTTCTTCTTCTCAGGCTGTTGTTACAAATAAACATGTTAGTTTACCATCTATTGATGAGACCAGCCCAAAACCAAAAAGGTTTGGGTCTCTCTAAAACTAACTGATTGTTTATTATTGCAGGGTTCTTCAACATGCCAAAGTAGCATCTGGTATGTAGACAGTGGGGGATCTATGCACATGACTGGAACATCTCTCTTCTTCATGACTACTCTCAAGGAAGAAGGGATTTGTCTCTTTTGGCAATGATGCTAGGGGTTACATCATCGGTAAGGGCTTTGTCTCCAATGGAGAAATCAAATTTGATGATGTTAATCATGTGGAAAATCTCAAGTACAACCTCTTGAGTGTCAGTCAAATGTGTGATAAAGGCCATGTTGCCCTTTTCACAGTCAAAACTGTAGGATTCTGTCATCCAAAGTTTTGCACTTGATTGACAAGGTTTGGATGATCACACTCTCCTGAAAGCCACAGGACAGGAAGAGTGTATGCCTTAGATCTCTCTAAGAAGATAGATCTCAAAGGCAATCCTTGCCTATTTTCCAAAGCCTCTTCTCAAGAATCTAAACTGTGGCACAGGAGGCTTGGTCATGTTAATCTCAAAAACATGAATCAGCTTAGCCACAATAGTTTAGTCAGAGGCTTACCAATAAAGGAGTTCCACTGTGATGAAACCTGCACTGCTTGTTTAAAAGGAAAACAGCACAAGTCTCATTCCCTCCTATTGAAGTGTCCAAGTCCACTGCCTGCTTGCAATTACTGCATATGGATCTATTTGGTCCTGTGAGAGTAATGAGCATGGCAAAGAAGAAATACTGTCTGGTAATTGTGGATGATTACTCCAGATTTGTATGGACTTTCTTTCTACATTCAAAGGATGAGGCTGCTCAGAAGATTATCCACTTTGTGCTGTACATTGAGAAGCAGTATTCCCTTCCAGTCAAGTGTATTAGGAGTGATAATGGAACTGAGTTCAGAAATCATACACTTGATGACTTCTATCTTTCAAAGGGAATCAAAAGGCAGTTCAGCATTCCAAGGACTCCAGAACAAAATGGAGTAGTGGAGAGAAAGAACAGGACCCTCATTGAAGCTGCAAGGTCCATGCTGGCTGACTCAGGTTTGCCATTGACCTTTTGGCCGAAGCTGTCAACACAGCTTGTATGTGCAAAATAGAGTTTTAGTAAATCAGAGGTTGATGAAGACTCCATATGAAGTTCTCCATCATTTGGCTCCTCTGATTTCATTTTTCAAAGCATTGGGTGTCCCTGTTTTATTCTCAACACAAAGGATCAACTCCACAATTTGATCCTAAGGTGGATGCAGGATATACTTTGTTGGTTATTCATCTACTTGCAAGGCATACAGAGTCTTCAACTGCAGAACAAAGATGGTTGAAGAAACTCTACATGTTAAGTTTAATGAATCTCCAAAGGACAAGATTCCACAAAGTCCTGTGGAGTTATTTGATTTGGACATACTGCAATATGTTCCTTATCAAACTCCTGCTGTTGCTCCTGTCAACAGTTCACCACCTGGTGGTACTGCTGATGATGATGATGATTGCAGTACTCACCTCTTCAGGTTTAGTGATCAGCTGCCTGACTCAGCTAGACCTGATGTTCCTGTAGCGCCAGTAGCACCATCCACAACAAATGCTGATGAGATTTCTTCGAATTCAACTTCCTTTGAATTACCATCCACTGATTGGTTTCAAGGAAATGATCACCATCACCATCTGTTGCTGCTGCTGAACCGGCTACAAACACTTGCACAGATCTCATTGTGTATCAAGATCTGAAGAATCACCCTATGTCTCAAATCATTGGTGATATCACTGCTGGAGTATCAACAAGAAGTCAATTGTCAAATTTCTGCTTCTATGCTCTCTTCATCAGTCAGCAAGAGCCAAAGAATTATCACATTGCTTTAAAGGACAATGGATGGTTGATGCCATGCAGCTTGAGCTTCTTCAGTTCAAGAAACAGCAAGTGTGGGAACTGGTTCCTCTACCTCCAGGTAAGTGTGCAATAGGCACTAAATGGGTGTTTAGGAACAAAACTGATGAAAATGGGCTTATTGTTAAGAACAAGGCCAGACTGGTTGTTCAGGGGTTTGCACAAGAAGAAGGTATTGATTATGATGAAACCTTTGCCCCTGTAGCCAGACTGGAAGCAATTCGATTGTTTTTAGCTTATGCTGCTTATCAAAACCTTAAAGTCTTTCAAATGGATGTCAAAAGTGCATTTTTGTATGGAAAAGTTAAAGAAGAGGTTTATGTATGTCAACCTCCAGGCTTTGAGGACAATAACATCCTAATTGGGTGTATAAGCTTGATAAAGCTCTTTATGGGTTAAAACAAGCTCCCAGAGCCTGGTATGAGACATTATCAAACTTTCTTCTGGAAAACAATTTCACTAGAGGCTCCATAGACAAGACTTTATTCATTAAGAAAGCTGGGCAGCATAATCTACTTGTTCAAATTTATGTAGATGATATCATTTTTGCATCCTCTGATCCAAAGTTGTGTGATGCCTTTACAAAGTTGATGCAACAGAAGTTTGAAATGAGTGCCATGGGAGAATTACAGTTCTTTCTGGGGTTGCAAATCAAACAAAAGGCTGATGGAATTTTTATTCATCAGTCCAAATATACAAAAGATCTTTTGCAAAAGTTTGATTTACAAAACTGTAAGCCCTGTTCTACTCCCATGAGCAGCACCACACAACTGGACTCAGATCAGAAAGGTAAAGTGGTTGATGAAACACTTTACAGATGTATGATTGGGTCCTTGATGTATTTAACAGCTTCTAGACCAGATATTATGTTTGCTACATGTGTTTGTGCTAGATTTCAGGCTGCACCTAAAGAGTCTCATCTGATTGCAGTCAAGAGGATCTTTAGATATCTGCAAGGCACTCCATCTCTAGGTTTATGGTATTCTACCGGACATTCTGGTAAATTAGTTGCTTTTTCTGACAGTGACTATGCAGGTGTAAGTTGACCAGGAAATCAACTTCTGGTGGATGTCAATTCCTAGGCAACTGCTTGATTTCTTGGCAGAGCAAGAAACAGACCTCAGTTGCTACATCCACTGCTGAAGCAGAGTACATTGCTGCTGCAAGCTGTACATCTCAGGTACTCTGGCTTCAAAACCAACTTTTGGATTATGGCATTACAGAGACTAAGACTCCATTGTTAATGGATAGTGCTTCAGCTCTTTGCATTGTCAAAAATCCAGTCCAGCACTCTAGGACCAAACATATAGAGATCAGACATCATTTTATAAGGGATTGTTTTGAAAAAGGTCTGATTGATCCTAAGTTTGTGCCTAGTGCTGATGAGCTTGCAGACATTTTTACTAAGCCTTTGGATAGTTCAACTTTCCAAAACCTGGTGTTAAGGCTTGGTATGCTGCAGCTAGAATAAGTGACAACTACTGATGATCTTAGTAATTCATACTGATGATCATGAGTACCTATGTCACATATTACTGATGAGCTCTTTTAACCTCAGTAGTTTTTATAACTACTGAAGGCTAAATGTCTCACAAGTACTGAAGTACTTCATCTGTTCTAAACTACTGATGTAGTTACAACTACTGATGCAGTTACAACTACTGCAATCAGTAAAAACAGATAAGTACTGATGTCCTATGAAACAACTGAAATCAGCCAAAAAGACTGATGAATGTGTTGAGGACAGTTTGAAACAGCTGAAAAGCTAAGAATTGACGAAATAGCTGAAGAGAACTTTCTCTTCAGTCGTTTGTACAACTGCTGTTTCATTCTAAACAACTGAAGCAAAACCACGTCTTCAGTAGTTTTATAACTACTGATGACTAATACCAAGTCTTCAGTTGTTTACAACAGCTGATGACAAAACCACTGTCTTCAGTAGTTTCATAACTACTGATGACAAACACAAGTCCTCAGTTGTTTCAATCATCTGAAGTCAAAACCACGGTCTTCAGTAGTTTTCTAAACTACTGATGCCTAACACCACGACTTCAGCTGTTTCAACGTTTGAAAGGATAATACCATGTCAACGGTCGTTTAAAACTACTGATGACTAACACCACATCCTTCAGTCGTTTCCTTACCCGTACCCTATAAATACCCCTAACCTTAGCTCTCCATGCTTCATCTTCTTCAAACCTAACGTTCCTCTCCAAAACTTCCCTCTTCTCCATGGCGTCTATGCAAATTAAACCGCGACACAACTGTGTTGCCTACCTCACAAAATCGCCGATCTGGACTAAGTTCGATACTGCTATCGATCTTATGGTTCAGTCCCAATACAACAAGGCATTCCTTCTGAACCCCGTCTTACATGCCGAATCCTTGAACCAATTTTGGATGAACGTTACTGTTACCACTGAGGAGAGCAACACACCATCCCTCCGGTCAGTCGTCAACAACAAAGAAGTAGTCATTACTCCTGCAACAATCCGTAAAATTCTTCAACTGAATGATGCTACTTCTCCTGCTGGATATCCGAAGGGCACCATAGATCTATCCTTTGCTCAGCATGGATATCAAGGCGATCTCAGTGCCACCACCATCATGAAGAAACACTTTAATGACGCTGAGCGCCTGATTTTTCACATGGAATGTATGTTTGGCCCCTAAGACGTCGTCTTGGGATCAAATGTCCACCAAATGGCAGCAGGTAATGTATTCTATCCTTGAGCAACAACCACTAAACTTTTCAGAATTAATATTTTCAGAGCTCAAAGATATGGCTCAAAAACTAACTGCCAACCGTTGGATACTTTATCCACGTTTCATAATGGCCATTATTAGACCAGCTTAATGCTGAGGGACTTGTTGGCTTGGGAGTCCCTGCTACGGCTGTTCTGCCGGAAGTATACTCCCGGCACAACTCTGACCGGACACTAAAAATGGCTGCCAAGCTGCGAAAACCCACGCAGCTGGAACCCACAGCCACCACCTCCAAATCCAAAGTCCCCACCAAACCCACCAAAAGAAACCCAAAATGGCTACTCAGGGAATTGAGTCCCCTGAGGATGCCCTGCAACACAAACGCAGGATATATCCACTAGTCCAACCCCCTAGTGGATACAATGACTCCTCCAGCCACAGCCGCTCAGGCTTCCTCTCAACAGGAGCCTGCAGCAACCACCCAAGGGGCACCTACTTATCTGGGATCTTACTCACTTGAGGAGATTGCCATTGAAGAGCACCATCCACCCCAGGTGCACACTGCTTCTATCCCCTCACCCCAAACAACCGCCCCTCACAGCCCAACTTTAATAGTTGCACAAGTGCTGACTCAATTGCACTCCTCACCCCCTCCCCAGAAACCACTTACTACTGGGAATACCTCTACAATTGAGGGGGAGGAACACAGTGCACCTGAGAACCCACAGCACAGGGGTTTCCCAATTCTATCTCCTGGTGTAGACAAGGAGCTTAGAATATCTAGTGAGGCTGCCACCTCCTCTGACTCAGCACATGACCAGAGTGAGGCTGGTAACATTGCTAAGACCTCCCTAGAGGCAACAGCTGATGATGGACATTGTCCTGAGGCTGGAAGTCCCCAGTACCAAGCACAAGGGGCACATGCACCAACTGGTCTACACCCAGTGCATGTAAATCCTGCTCTAAGCAGGAGGTCAGCTGATTCAGCTTCGGCTGATGATGACCTGGCTTCTTCTATGATGTAGTTGCTCAAACACCATTCCTAGAGGATGAGGTTAGCAGACTCAAAGAGCTACTTGCCAAGATGTCTCAGGATGCAAGTCCATCTGCCACCATATACACCCACAGATGGCACCTTCCCTTGAAGGTTTCCCAAACACCGAGCCACCACAAAATCAACCACCTGCCTCTGCTTCAGGCCCTACTTCTCAGGAACAGAACCCTCCTGAGCAAATAGGTGCTGTACTTCAAAATTCCCTCCCTCTCATCACACCCATAATCACTGATATAGTGATCAAAGCCCTTGATGAGAGGCTTTCCTCACATTACAGCCCTTGGTTGATGCTGCTGTCCAAAGACTCTTTCTGCGGTACAAACCCCTTCCTCCAATGCAACCAAAAAGGGGAGAGTACTGCAGTGAAAGAAAGAAGAGGAAAAGATCCGAGAAAAGGAAGTGAGCAAGCCCAGAGGAGGAAAAAGAAAAGCAACCTCTGCTCACTTACACGAAAGAGAAGTGCTGATGATCACACTGCTGAAGACAAATCCTTGGAGGAGCTGGTCAAAGAAGCTGATACCACACACAGCCGATCCATGGATAAATAATTGAACACTCTTCAGGCAGGGGTTTGACACAGCCACACTGGATAGTGAGATCAGAAGGTAGAAGTACAAAGATACAAACCCGATGGGCAGGTATGATGCTCTTGAGAAAGAGAGGTTGGAAATAATGATCCGCTTTATTGCAAAATACTTGGGAAGATCATTAATGGAGATCCGCGCATGGACCAGGGACAGCATTCTGGCTATAGCCACCAGAATCTGTCTGTCTGAGCAATTCAACAAGGGATTATTGTGGAAGCCCTTGATGAGGCTGGGGCTGGTAAAAGGTTAGAGATGGCTAAACTCACAAAGGCGAACTAACTACAAGGATGCTAGATCAACCTTCCCTTCACCCACTCAAACAGATCTTATCCCTCAAATCTCCCAACCAACCTCTAAGCCAAAATCCAAACATCCTCATTCTTCAAAACCAATTCCTTCACCAACCCAACCATCATCCAGTGATGTACCCAGAAGGAGAGAGGTGCTGAGGATGGAAGAAGAAGAAGAAGAAGGGATAAGATGATAGTCTGCCACTCTCTGCTGTTCTGAAGCTACCAAAACCCCGAAGTCAACCCATGATCACACCTGACTCTCAAAGGAAATGGTCAGAGTCAAGATAGAAGAAGAAGAACAGCAAAACAGCACGATGAGCAACTGTTGAAGATGGTTGACAAGGAATTTCCTCAGTCATCATCTATTCAAGCCATGAAGGGCATGCTCAAAGGCTGTACACTCTCAGGCACACCTTTCAGTATCAGAAGGAGAGAGTGAGAGTATGGCCAGACCCCAGGGTGAGTTCTAGAATCCATAAAAGAACTATCCCACACAGATACAACGGCCAGGTACGAAAAACAATAGAGTCTACCATCATGTTGGCCGTTGTAGTCTCACCTTGGGAAATCATTGATGAATTCAAGAAAGCTCACCAAGCAAAGAAACACCTCAAGCCTTACTAGAAAACAAGATGATTAAGAGGGGTTGTTATATAAAAGCTTGAAGACATCCAAAAGAATGAGCTCCAGTTACTCCTTGAAGGCAACCATCCTGATGAATTTGTATATAGGGAGGTAACTACGGTGGAGCTGAAAAATGGCAGGACCATGAAGTACTTATCAGAGTACTATGGTCCAGAGTTCTTCTTCGAAGGAGGAGCAAAACCTCTCTCAGGAGGAACAAGTTGTTCTCCTTGAGGCCTATGTTCGTGAGTCATACAGACTCATTATGGGGAAGTAAATCTCATGAATGGGATAACAACTCTGTGTCCAGTTCCCCAAAACAGAGTTCCCATTCATACTCTGCCAACAAATATTTGAGATTTCTTCCCAGGCCGGAGCTTACATGGTCATCTTCTCTACTGATCAAGAAGGAAAAAGACCAACATTTTGCCATCAATAAGTGGGAGAATAAATAAGTAGAGGTTTTGGCTGCATTGGTTCAGGGGGAGTTTTTTGGACCAAAAGAACCATGAGCCAAGATCAGAAAACCTCTAAGTCCCACATGGTATCACAACAACTGCTGAAAGCCTCATCAGTAGTTTGACAAGTGCTGAAGACTTCAACAGCTGAAGATCAAGTGCTGAAGACCTTAACAGCTGAAGAACCAAAGTGCTGAAGTACAACAGCTGAAGAACACAAGTGCTGAAGCTGAAAGACCAAAGTACTGAAGTACAACAGCTGAAGAGTTCACAAGTGCTGAAGATCAACAACTGATGTACAAAGTCTGAAGACAAAGACTGAAGACATCAGCTGATGATATCTACTGAAGTCATCAGCTGATGAACACCTGAAGGTCAAAGTCTGAAGATCAAGTACTGAAGCCTCAGTAGTTTGTCACAACTGCTGAAGAGTACTTCTTCAGTAGTTGTGATATCAGTAGTTTCATATTTTTATGTTTCAGTAGTTTTGTAAAACGACTGAAGAGCTTGTTCTTCAGTCGTTGTAGTTTCAGTAGTTTTATATTTTGTACTTAACATGCTGATATGTTCTCAGTAGTTGTGAACATTTCAGTAGTTTGTTAAGAATTAGTTATTTCTGTATTGGATCTGCCAGTTGTCACTTTCCGTGATAACAGCAGTGACTGTTGCACTCTATATAAGGAGTGACAACCTATTGTAATTTGTGAGGAATGAGTAAATGAATGGAATGAATGATTGATTTGATTAGAAATATTCTACATCTATAAACATTCCTAGAAATCAGAAATATATATTCTCTCCTTATAACCGTATGCGATCTTAATGCTTACAAGTATCGATTGCTTGCTACAAATTGTCTAATTCCAGTTTGTATTCCGTTGCTTTGTATTCTGATACATCAAACTTGTGATCACTGATCCTGTCAATATACAAACTACTCATAAAAACAAACTAATCATACAACAAAACTAATCATATACAAGCTAATCATATAAACGAACTAATCATACAAACTAACTAACCATATACAAACAAAATAACATATACAAACATGTAAGTAATTGCCATTAGTTTCCAAGTATCAAACGAGTTTACAAGTGCAAAAGTTATAAGTAACATGTTTCACCCCAAGTGTGAAATAACTAAAAAGGGGTATGAAAATACACACTTGGTCAATAAGACTAAGTGTGATGACTAATAATAATAATAAGCAACGTTCCCACGTAAACCTTCACGAAATACCTAAGAATATTTATATTTACAAGTTTTAAGTGTAGTTATAATAGTTTAATGGTTAACGAGATTTAGGTTTTAAGTGAATTTGGGGTTTGTCGAATAATTAGATTTAACAATTGGAATTCATTCATATTTTCTTAAAATATATATTTATATTTCATACAAAAATGTAAAAAGAAACATTTGAAATAATTTGAAAGATCCTTATATAAAGTTTGGCTAAAGTTTTATAGCTAAAAGAAATAATTGCGTTTCAAGTAATTTAATTGAACAGAACGTTTGGGACCAATAAAAAATTGTTGATTTTTATGTAATCCGTTTAAGAATTTATTAAAAACAAACCTCGTTAAAATGTTTTATTAACAAATATGTATATTTATTTAACCTTAAAAAAATTGCAGAAAATATTTGTTGTCCTTTAAAAATATTTGAAGTTTATAATAATATAATTTTATATTTATTATAAAAATTTTGAAATTGACTTTTAGGCTAAAAAAAACATAAAAAGAAAACATGGGGTGCCTGGGTTGGAACCCAGGACCTCATGTTAGGAGAGAGTGCTTTAACCAGTGAACCAAGGCCTTGGCCTTGGTTAGTTTTGGTTTTTAAATGATAAGAACACAAACTCAATGAATTCCCCCAAATCAAGAACCTTAGAATTTGGGTGAATTCAAATTGAAGTGCAATTCAATTCAGTTAACATCCACAATCATGGGACTTTTATTTGCCATGATGCTCGAGTATTAAGCCTAGCATAATTACCCTTTTGAGGATGGATTTAAATAAACATAACGAAGAACAAGTCGTGGTTTGTATTGAATCAACACGATGGACAAACGCTGATGATGATCGAATTAAGCTCGAGCACAGCTTCGAATGAGGTTCTTGATGCAAAGCCCTCTATCAATTGATGGTTATCAGGCTTGGAATGTGGTCAACGAGTGAAAGGTAGGTCGCGACGAAGATGCTAATCGAATTCTCTGACTGTGTTTGTTCCAGGAGAAATTGAGAGTTGCAATGATTTAGTATTAGATAAATGTTCGATGAGGTTGAGTTATTTGATTGTTATAGCCTTAAACGTTTGAATGACTCTTTGCGTTTAATGGTTTCGGTTACTTGATGATTCGAGTAATAACCGATGGTTTAAATGCAATTAAACCATGAATTGAAGTTCGAAACATGTAAATAAAACGATTAGGAACGGTTTTTGGGGTTAAAAACGTCGGTTTTCGAAGTTTTAATGTGGCCGGAGAGTCGCCGGCGATTTGGCCGGAGACTCGCCGGAAAAACGGGAAAAGGGAGGGAGGTTGTTTTGGGTTTTTAATAAATTACACAAATGGTCCCTGTAGATTTTAATCTTTATTATTTTATGCTTAAACTTTATTTTCAAATTTTCTAAATTGACAATAAGGCCCCCTTGACTTCTTAAACCCAAGTTATAAACATCTTTTAACTTAAATTCTTTACAAATTATTATTATTATTGTTATTATTATTTATTTATTATTATTATTATTATTATTATTATTATTATTATTATTATACAATTTAATAGTTTAATTACTAACTTACATAATTTAAATGATAACTAAGAAATAAACATGGATAACCATAAGTTTCATAAATGTACACAAAGGTCCTTACAAGAGTTTAACGATGCAAGCTTTTTACTAAACCGAAAATACAAGATGTTACAGTCTCCCCAAATTAAAAGAATTTCGTCCCGAAATAAAGAATGAACTAAACGAACAGATGCGGGTATCTCTCCTTCATATGATCCTCCCGCTCACAAGTGAAATCAGCTCCATGTTGTTTTCCCAACGGACCTTGACGATTGGAGTAGTTGTGGTTCTCGTCTTCTTTATAATACGATCCATAATCTCAACAGTTTCTCAATAAAGTGCAATGACTCGTCGATCTGGATGTCTTCCAATGGAACATGCAGACTCTCGTCGGCCAAACACTTTCTCAAATTGAGACATGGAATACAGGATGAACTCCACTAAGTTCAGAAGGTAGTTCCAGTTTGTAGCTACTTTCCCAATTCTTTTCAGAATCTTGAAAGGTCCTACAAAACGTGGGGCTAACTTACCCTTCTTCCCAAAACGTAGAACACCCTTCCATGGAGAGACCTTAAGAAGAACCATGTCATCGACTTGAAACTCCAACGGTTTGCATCTTTTATCGGCATAACTCTTTTGGCGACTTCTAGCCACCTCGAGGTTATTTCGAATTTTGGAAACTTTGTCGGTCGTTTCTTGAATAAGTTCAGGACTAGTGATGAGATTTTCCCCAATTTCAGTCCAACAGATCGGAGAACAACATTTACGACCATACAAAGCCTCGAATGGTGCCATCTTGATACTTGAGTGATAGCTATTGTTATACGAAAATTTTGCGAGCGGTAAATGCGTATCCCAATCACCACCAAAGTCAAGGACACATAGTCGTAGCAAATCCTCGAGGGTTTGAATTGTTCGTTTGGTTTGACCATCAGTTTGAGGACGGTAAGCCATACTTAAATCCAATTGAGTACCCAAGAGTTCTTGCATAGACGACCAAAAGTGCGAAGTGAAATTAGCATCTCGATCAGAAATAATGTGTAAAGGCACGCCATGACGACTCATAATTTCGTCAATGTAGATTCGAGCTAGCCTTGAAACCTTGTACGTATATCGTATGGGTATGAAATGTGCTATCTTGGTCAAACGGTCAACAATGACCCATATACTATCATGACCATGAGGTGTACGAGGTATCTTGGTTATGAAATCCATAGATATATGTTCCCATTTCCACATAGGGATTTCAGGTTGCTCAAGTCAACCATTTGGTCGTTGATGCTCGGCCTTGACTCTTGCACACGTCAGACACTTGGAAACATAAGACGCGATATCCTTCTTCATTCCAGGCCACCAATATTGACCACACAGGTCCATGTACATCTTATCGAAGCCAAGATGAATGGAATATCAGGTTTGATGAGCTTTGTTCATAATGAAGTGCCGAAGGTTATCAAGATTCGAGATCCAAAGTCGATTCAAGAAGAAACACATGCCATTCGGTTTTGTCTCCAGTTGTGACCTAACGTTAGGCATCAAATCTTCATCTTTTCCTTCGTCGGTTAGTGCTGCTTGTTGAGCCTCGCGAATGCACAACTCAAGGTCACTATCAATCCTTATGTTTTGAAGCATGATAGTAGCCTCGTTGACATCCACATGAATCTTGGTATCAATTTTCCTAGCGTATCAAACCATTGCCTTCAATCTCGAATTTCTTGGAGCGAGACAGTCTTGTTGTGGACGTTGCGACTTAGCGCGTCGGCTACAACATTCGCCTTTCCAGGATGGTAGCGAATGTCGCAGTCGTAGTCGCTAATTAACTCGATCCAACGTCTTTGTCTCATATTGAGATCCTTTTGGTTGAACACGTGTTGGAGACTCTTATGATCGGTGTAGACTATGCATTTGTCCCATATAGATAGTGTCGCCAAATCTTCAATGCAAAAACCACAGCACCAAGTTCAAGACTGTGAGTCGTGTAGTTCACTTCATGAACCTTCAATTGCCTCGACGCGTATGCTATAACTTTGCCTCGTTGCATGAGTACACATCCAAGACCTTGATTAGAAGCATCGCAATACACGGTAAAGTCATTGTTTCCATCGGGATGTGTGAGAATAGGAGCGTTACACAACTTGCGTTTTAATGTCTCGAAAGCCTCTTCTTGCTCGGGTCCCCGTTCAAAGAGTCAATTTTTTTGGTTTAGCGCCGTTTTGGTTTAGAAATCTTTGAGAAATTCGCTATGAACCTACGGTAATATCCCGCTAATCCCAGAAAAGAACGAACCTCCGTTGGGGTTGTGGGAACACACCAATTCTTCACGGCTTCAATTTCAGCACGATCCACGTGAATTCCTTGGCTATTCACCACATGCCCTAAGAATTGAACTTCCTCCAACCAAAATTCACACTTGGAAAACTTGGAGTATAATTGTTCCTTCTTAAAAAGTCCAAGAACTTGTCTCAAGTGCGTCTCGTGATCGATTTTTGTCTTGGAATAAATAAGAATGTCATCAATGAACACGATCACGAACTTATCCAAATACAGTTTACATACTCGATTCATGAGATCCATGAACACGGAAGGTGCATTGGTCAAGCCAAAAGGCATGACCATGAACTCGTAGTGTCCATATCGAGTACGAAAAGCGGTCTTTGGAATGTCATCATCATGTACACGTAGTTGATGATACCCAGAACGTAGATCGATCTTTGAGAATTGAGTTGCTCCTTGAAGTTTATCGAAGAGATCATCGATTAGAGGATGAGGGTATCGGTTTTAAATAGTAAGCTTGTTAAGTTCTCGATAATCGATGCACATACGAAATGAACCATCCTTCTTCTTCACAAACAGTACAGGTGCACCCCACGGTGATGAACTAGGCGAATGAAACCCTTATCGGTGACTCTTGCAGTTGACTAGCGAGTTCTTGCATTTCAGATGGTGCAAGACGATAAGGCGATTTACCCACAGGGTTTGCGCCAGGGATTAAGTCAATCTTGAACTCAACTTCCCGCACGGTAGGTAACCCTTTAAGATCCTCGAGAAAAACCTCGGGAAAGTCCCGCACAACAGGAATGTCTTTCAACTCCTTACCCTTGGCTTTCATATTAACTACATATGCCATGAAAGCCATGTAGTTTTTACTTAAGCACTTGTGCTCCTTGATGCAAGACATGAGTTTGAGTCTTTGGGATGATTTCTTCCCCAAGACCTTCAAAGTATCACTAGTCGGTAAAGGAATTCGGATACACTTGTCGAAACATAGAATTTCCGCACGATGCTTGGCTAACCATACCATAACAATGATAACATCAAAGCTTCCTAATTGCATAGGAATAAGGTCAATGAAAAACTCGTGTTCATTAAGGCTTAAGGTGCAGTCACGTATTACGACGTCAACGATGATAGATTTTCCATCGGCGACCTCGACCGTGAAAGATCTTTCCAGATTAACACGCGGTTTAGAAATTATAAGCTCGAATTCTAGGGACACAAAACTCCTATCGGCACCCAAATCAAACAATGCGGAAGCATAATGACTCTTTACAAGATACATACCTGTTTGGTAACAACCTATTATTGGTATGATGAACATAGATAGGAATTTTTTTTACAAGACAAGAAAGGACCAAAAGAAGTTCAACGACGTACTATTCCCCTTGATAAATTTCTCAATGTTACAGGGCATGGTGTCCACCATGTGTGGTAGTAGCATACTCAACTCATGATGCCGGGTGGAATAAGCCAAGTGATTTCCACCATCTTGCTTGAGGTTCCAGAAGTCCTCCTCTAGCTTTTGCAACTCGCTCCTCGGGCAGAACTTTTGGATCATCATATTCTTAAATTCTTCCCAGGGCAACGCCATTGCAACCTCAGTTCCACGATTTCTCTTTTCACTATTCCACCATGTTAGTGCTCGTTGTTGAAGAACACTTGTGGCGTAGCGAACCTTGAACTCGTCGGGGCACTCGCTAACAGTGAATGTGTTCTCCATCCTTTCAAACCACTCGAGAAGTCCAGTGGCTCCTTCTTTTCCACTAAAGCTACTGGGCTTGCACGAGTTGAAGTGTTTGAAAGAGCAAGTATGAGTGTTCCCATTTTGGTTGATGCTATTCTCTCCATGTTGGACCAAAAGAACCAATGAGCCAAGATCATAAAACCTCTAAGTCCCACATGATATCACAACAACTGCTGAAGGCTTCATCAGCAGTTCGACAAGTGCTGAAGACTTCAACAGCTGAAGACTAAAGTGTTGAAGCTCAATAGCTGAAGAACACAAGTGCTGAAGCTGAACAGCTGAAGAACACAAGTGTTGAAGCTGAACAGCTGAAGACACAAGTGCTGAAGCTGAAGACCAAAGTACTGAAGTACAATAGCTGAAGAGTCTACAAGTGCTGAAGATCAACAACTGGTGTACAAAGTCTGAAAACAAAGACTGAAGACATCAGCTGATGACATCTACTGAAGTCATCAGCTGATGAAACGTCTGAAGTTCAAGTCTGAAGACCAAGTACTGAAGTTTCAGTAGTTTGTCACAACAGCTGAAGAGTACTTCTTCAGTAGTTGTGATATCAGTAGTTTTATGTTTTTACTTTCAGTAGTTTTGTAAAACGACTGAAGAGCTTGTTCTTCAGTCGTTATAGTATCAGTAGTTTTATGTTTTTTAGTAGTTGTAGTAACTGATAACACTTAGTATTTTTGTAGAAGATGTCAGCTGTTTTGCCATCTTCAGTAGTTGTGTTTCAGTTGGAATAATTCTGTTAGATGTCACTATCAAGTGACATCAGCAGACGTCACATCTCTTATATAAGAGGTTTTGACCTAATTGTAAGTGTGACATTCCGTTACCACAAAAGCAAATATTGAATGAAATTTATTTGCAGAATTCTCTCTATCTATAACCGTTTTTGTTCTTCATTGAATATCTTTTCGTTCTTGTGAATTGGCTAATTCATTGTTAGAATTCCGCTGCTATACTCTCTAATCAATCGAACGTAGATCACTGATCCTAACACTCCATGAGCACCGCTATTGTTCCCATTGGTGTTGTTGCTATTAGCCATTAGGATGCTATTAAGTTTAGTAACCATGGTTGGGATGACAGCAGCCATTTGCCGGGCGATCATTGCAGCTAGTTTACGGTCGGAACTTCCACGCTTTCCATGGTGACGAGACATGCTGGATATACAAAAATAAGTTAGTTGCGGGAATGAGGATAGCAAAGGATAATAGTTTAGACAAGGACAAGCTAAGGGTTGTAAGGCACACGGAATGATTCCATTTGGTAACGCATTACCATTTGGAAACGTTGACACGTCAAGGTGACTTGACCCAATTGCCTTAGAACCTTGTGTATATTGACCATAATTTATCACTCATCCCAGAAATCCCCAGGTAAGCATGACTAGTCCCGTAGGATTTATGCGAAATGCTTGCCTTAGCCCGAAGGCCTTTTGCCAAGAGATCCAGGATATAGGTGTCTATATGTCACACAATATTTCTTAGGTTCATGGAATCAAAACCTTGATGAGATTTATATATATTAGACATAACGTCTAAAGATCCAAGTCATAAGCATAGGCATAAGATTCGACGTGACATCGAGAATAAGATTAAGAGGTTTCATGTTCGGGGAGAGTCAAATAGTCAAAGTTAAGTTTAGGGAGACAAGTAACAATGTTTATGGAATCCTATACTAAGGCATGAAATTGCACATAGGAGGGCATAACATTATGTAGCATAATTTACAAGATAGAATTATAATTCTATAAGGTTCATGCATACTATAATCTAGGTCACCATTTCAATAACCTAGATCCCTATAGTATGGGCTCTGATACCAATCTGCACACCCTAACCTTGACGGCGGAAACGTCGAGGAGTGAGAGTTAAGATCGTTCACAGCCACATAACGCTATTAATAACTCAAATATATAAATCATAAGTTCCAATTATACCATTACAATCATAAGTCTCAAAGAAGGTAAATGACATAACATAAGATGCAACAAGCCAATTTATTTCATTTATTTAACTAGGTCCATTCCTAGATGTGAAAGTACTTCAAAAGTGGCGATCAAGCTTGAGTATTTCCTGAAACATGTAAAAATAAAATGTCAACATAATGTTGGTGTGATTTCCATAGTTTTCGATACATAATATATAAAAGATGGCAATTATGTTGTAAGTTAGAGAACAAAATAACTAGGGATGTAAGATAGAATGCACAATCAAACCATGACAAAGTTTTACAAGTCTCAAACGTTTACAAGTATATACGATTAGCTAAGTGTACTTGGATCAACCAAGCAGGCTTGTCAGGCCATAGATCTATGACGTCCCCAGGCTAGCAATAGTTAATGATTGTACATATAATCGACATTACATGGTAGTACAAAGGTCATCTAATCACAACATGTAAGTAATTGCCATTAGTTTCCAAGTATCAAACGAGTTTACAAGTGCAAAAGTTATAAGTAACATGTTTCACCCCAAAGTGTCAAATAAACTAAAAAGGGGTATGAAAATACACACTTGGTCAATAAGACTAAGTGTGATGACTAATAATAATAATAAGCAACGTTCCCACGTAAACCTTCACGAAATACCTAAGAATATTATATTACAAGTTTTAAGTGTAGTTATAATAAGTTTAATGGTTAAACGAGATTTAGGGTTTTAAGTGAATTTGGGGTTTGTCGAATAATTAGATTTAACAATTGGAATTCATTCATATTTTCTTAAAAATATATATTATATTTCATACAAAAATGTAAAAAGAAACATTTGAAATAATTTGAAAGATCCTTATATAAAGTTTGGCTAAAGTTTTATAGCTAAAAGGAATAATTATGTTCAAGTAATTTAAATTGAACAGAACGTTTGGGACCAATAAAAATTTATTGATTTTTATGTAATCCATTTAAGAATTTATTAAAAACAAACCTTGTTAAAATGTTTTATTAACAAGATATGTATATTTATTTAACCTTAAAAAAATTGCAGAAAATATTTGTTGTCCTTTAAAAATATTTGAAGTTTATAATAATAATTTTATATTTATATAAAATTTTGAAATTGACTTTTAGGCTAAAAAAAACATAAAAAGAAAACATGGGGGTGCCTGGGTTGGAACCCAGGACCTCATGTTAGGAGAGAGTGCTTTAACAGTGAACCAAGGCCTTGGCCTTGGTTTAGTTTTGGTTTTTAAATGATAAGAACACAAACTCAATGAATTCCTCCAAATCAAGAACCTTAGAATTTGGGTGAATTCAAATTGAAGTGCAATTCGATTTAGTTAACATCCACAATCATGGGGCTTTTATTTGCCATGATTGCTCAAGTATTAAGCCTAGCATAATTACCCGTTTGAGGATGGATTGAAAATAAATAGAACGAAGAACAAGTCGCGGTTTGTATTGAATCAACATGATGGACAAACGCTGATGATGATCGAATTAAGCTCGAGGACAGCTTTGAATGAGGTTCTTGATGCAAACCCTCTATCAATTGATGGTTATCAGGCTTGGAATGTGGTCAACGAGTGAAAGGTAGGTCACGATGAAGATGCTAATCGAATTCTCTTACTGTGTTTGTTCCATGAGAAATTGAGAGTTGCAATGATTTAGTATTAGATAAATGTTCGATGAGGTTGAGTTAATTTGATTGTTATTAGCCTTAAACGTTCGAATGACTCTTTGCGTTTAATGGTTTTGGTTACTCGATGATTCGAGTAATAACCGGTGGTTTAAACGCAATTAAACCATGAATTGAAGTTCGAAACATGTAAATGAAATGATAAGGATCGGTTTATGGGGTTAAAAACGTCGGTTTTCGAAGTTTTAATGTGGCTGGAGAGTCGCCGGCGATTTGGCCGGAGACTCGCCGGAAAAAAGGGAAAAGGGAGAGGGGTTGTTTGGGTTTTTAATAAATTAGACAAATGGTCCCTGTAGATTTCAATCTTTATTATTTTATGCTTAAATTATTTTCAAAGTTTCTAATTTGACAATAAGGCCTCTTGACTTCTTAAACTCAAGTTATAAACATCTTTTAACTTTAATATTTTTTACAAATTATTATTTTTATTGTTATTATTATTATTATTATTATTATTTTATTATATATTTATATTATTATTATTATTATTATTATTATTATTATTATTATTATTATTATAACAATAATAGTTTAATTACTAACTGACATAATTTAAATGATAACTAAGAAATAAACATGGATAACCATAAGTTTCATAAATGTATACAAAGGTCCTTACAAGAGTTTAACGATGCAAGCTTTTTACTAAACCGAAAATACAAGATGTTACAACACACACGTATATATGTATGTGTGTGTGGTATATATATATATATATATATATATATATATATATATATATATATATATATATATATATATATATATATATATATATATATATATATATATATATATATATATTGCAGGACCGGTGAAGGGGGTCACTTACAACATAACAACACAAAGATGAGATTAACCAACTTAATCAAACAGTAAACTGGATTAACCACAAATGAGACTAAGAACACAAGTAATGTATCAGACAGAACAAAAGAACACAAGTGTATGGTGTTCAAGAATGCAATATATTGTTTTCTCTATGTTCTATTATAAGTGTTACAAAGCATATGGAAAGATACAAGAACATGAGATACTTATACTACATCCTACAACCGGCTATACTTTGAAAGCCAGCTGGATACAATTGACTACACAGACAAACAAAATGAATTGTAGAGTCAAAAGGCAGATTGCCTTTTGACTAGTGACTATGACATGCCATAGCTCAGTTCCTTATCTATTACAAAAAGGATAAAGTACAAGAAGTAGAAAGTTATAAACTCAAGACCTCAATGTACAGTTACCAAAAGCATAGACCTTTTCACCAACTCATGTAAGTTGGTGACATTACAGAAATGCAGCAGAAAGGTGTCCAGCTTTATGGAAAAGTACATCAGATAAAGCATGTGTCAAAAGTCTTCGGAAGAACTCTGTCTTCATGAGTTGAAGCTTCAGAAGACTTTGTCTCTGAGGCTTTGGAAGACTTCATCTTCGGCTTCAGAAGATATTGGTCATGGCTTCGAAAGATTTCACACTTAGAATACTTCTGTTGCATGTGTGAAACTTCCTAAGCATTCTTCTTCAATGCACTTATGCAGCATGCAGGATAGACTTTGGATGTTTGAGTTGCATCAGCCTCTTCATTAATCTCTACAAACTCCCCCAAGGCTGATGCTACCAAAACACTTGTAGACTTCAGATATCAACAGTTCTCATTAGAATGATAACCAGAGCTTTCTTCATGAGATGATCAGGATCCTTCAACGTCAAAATGTCTTCTCATATCAAAGAGATCATGCAGAGGCAACTGAAACATGTCTTTCCAAGTGTAGATGTGTTTAGTGCCTTGTTCTCTAATGACATGCCATCTTTCTGGATTTGTGGTGTATGTCCAGGACAAGATGGGTCTTCCTGATGCTAAAGGAGCTACTAGAATTGGAGTAGATTGAGCATCCTCTGGCTGCACATCCTCAGAATGTTCTGACTCATCCTGGGGTTTAGAAGAGGGTGCAGTCTTCTTCTCTTGGCTTTGGTTTAGAAGCAATCCTGTAAGGCCCCGTTCCCAGGCACCTCACGGTTGGTCATTCATTGCACTAAAAACGTTATAAAACGTACATTTATTTTGCAGCAGAATTTAAAACTTTCATTAATAACTAAAACATGTCATTTACAACATTTGTTTTCATCTCAAAATACAAGACATGTCAAAATACGGATGCCAGCCACAAAATGCTCCTAGTAGCTTATGCATCCATGCCTGCAACTCCGCAACATCAACATACCTGCCAACTATCATGCATACAAAAGTCAGCGATGCTGAGTGAGTTCTAGTTTTATAAAAAAACATACTTTTCTGTGTTAAAACCGTTCTTTACTTTATTTCAATTCATACTATACTTTACATCGTTCGTGAACATGCATCATACGTACATACAGATAAGATCATTATTATCTTCATCATTACGTTCATTAACTTTGTTCGTTCAACGTATTATATTATCGTTCACTTCTTTTTCTAGATCCGGTCAGACTTTACCCTCTTCGTGGCACTCAGCCACGATTACTGAGGTCGAATGACAAAGATCCTGTTCTGTACATTATTACGATAATTCATTTACGTTCATTCATACGTTCGTCTTTCATACATGATCTTTCGTTCATTACTCATTATTACTTGAATCTTGTCTCGTGCAATATCTCATGCTCGAAAGCTGATGTTGTGCCGGGGCCTGCTCACAAACCCCCGACTCATGTCCGAAGACTGACACAACACTGGGATACGCGACAAAGATCCCATATGAGTCAGTCACAGGGATTGAACCCTATCCGAGTCTCTTGCAACACAAAGTCGCTCACCTCATTAAGTCGTCTCATGCAATATCCCCGACTCATGTCCAAAGATTGATACTGTGCCGGGGCCTGATAAACAAATCCCCGACTCATGTTCGAAGACTGACATAGTACGGGATACGCGACACGGATCTCGTCATCCGTCACTTTCGTCATATGCAATACTCCCGACTGATGTCCGAAGACTGATACTGTGCCGGGGCCAGATAAACAAACCCCCGACTCATGTCCGAAGACTAATACTGTGTCGGAGCCTGATAAACAAACCCCCAACTCATGTTCGAAGACAGACACAGTACCGGGATACGCGACAAGGACCTCTTTCGAGACTGTTGTGACACAGAGTTGCTCACCTCATACCTGTGCTTGCAAGCCTTTCTATACTTTCTCTTTTATTCATTTATTCATGCATGCATTCATTACGTTCCTCTTTTTATTATCTTCCACTTTACGTTACATAATACTTTCATTACATTCATTAACGTTCAACGCAAAGACAAAGGAAGACATACATACACAATAAGGAACATACATAAACATAAGCATACGCCATCACCATACAGGCAACATCATACATGCATAACACACACCAAACATAAGCCATCACATCATAACCAGGCCTATCTCCCCATTATACCCCTTAAAAACCACTTAGAAACCACAAGTCCAAATTGGGCGCATGGGACCTTCCAGGCGCATGAGCATAAAAATTCTAAGTATAAAACAGTCTGGGCGCATGGGCACTGTTTGGGCGTCTCTGCCCTGTTCAAGCGCATCACCAACACTTAGCCGTTTCAAGCACTTGGGTGGATGGGAACTATTTAGGCGCATGGCCAATACTTAGCCGTTTCATTCACTGGGACACATAGGCACTGTTTACGGTCGGAACTTCCACGCTTTCCATGGTGACGAGACATGCTGGATATACAAAAATAAGTTAGTTGCGGGAATGAGGATAGCAAAGGATAATAGTTTAGACAAGGACAAGCTAAGGGTTGTAAGGCACACGGAATGATTCCATTTGGTAACGCATTACCATTTGGAAACGTTGACACGTCAAGGTGACTTGACCCAATTGCCTTAGAACCTTGTGTATATTGACCATAATTTATCACTCATCCCAGAAATCCCCAGGTAAGCATGACTAGTCCCGTAGGATTTATGCGAAATGCTTGCCTTAGCCCGAAGGCCTTTTGCCAAGAGATCCAGGATATAGGTGTCTATATGTCACACAATATTTCTTAGGTTCATGGAATCAAAACCTTGATGAGATTTATATATATTAGACATAACGTCTAAAGATCCAAGTCATAAGCATAGGCATAAGATTCGACGTGACATCGAGAATAAGATTAAGAGGTTTCATGTTCGGGGAGAGTCAATAGTCAAAGTTAAGTTTAGGGAGACAAGTAACAATGTTTATGGAATCCTATACTAAGGCATGAAATTGCACATAGGAGGGCATAACATTATGTAGCATAATTTACAAGATAGAATTATAATTCTATAAGGTTCATGCATACTATAATCTAGGTCACCATTTCAATAACCTAGATCCCTATAGTATGGGCTCTGATACCAATCTGCACACCCTAACCTTGACGGCGGAAACGTCGAGGAGTGAGAGTTAAGATCGTTCACAGCCACATAACGCTATTAATAACTCAAATATATATTAATCATAAGTTCCAATTATACCATTACAATCATAAGTCTCAAAGAAGGTAAATGACATAACATAAGATGCAACAAGCCAATTTATTTCATTTATTTAACTAGGTCCATTCCTAGATGTGAAAGTACTTCAAAAGTGGCGATCAAGCTTGAGTATTTCCTGAAACATGTTAAAAATAAAATGTCAACATAATGTTGGTGTGATTTCCATAGTTTTCGATACATAAGTATATAAAAGATGGCAATTTATGTTGTAAGTTAGAGAACAAAATAACTAGGGATGTAAGATAGAATGCACAATCAAACCATGACAAAGTTTTACAAGTCTCAAACGTTTACAAGTATATACGATTAGCTAAGTGTACTTGGATCAACCAAGCAGGCTTGTCAGGCCCATAGATCTATGACGTCCCCAGGCTAGCAATAGTTAATGATTGTACATATAATCGACATTACATGGTAGTTACAAAGGTCATCTAATCACAACATGTAAGTAATTGCCATTAGTTTCCAAGTATCAAACGAGTTTACAAGTGCAAAAGTTATAAGTAACATGTTTCACCCCAAAGTGTGAAATAAACTAAAAAGGGGTATGAAAATACACACTTGGTCAATAAGACTAAGTGTGATGACTAATAATAATAATAAGCAACGTTCCCACGTAAACCTTCACGAAATACCTAAGAATATTTATATTTACAAGTTTTAAGTGTAGTTATAATAAGTTTAATGGTTAAACGAGATTTAGGGTTTTAAGTGAATTTGGGGTTTGTCGAATAATTAGATTTAACAATTGGAATTCATTCATATTTTCTTAAAAATATATATTTATATTTCATACAAAAATGTAAAAAGAAACATTTGAAATAATTTGAAAGATCCTTATATAAAGTTTGGCTAAAGTTTTATAGCTAAAAGGAATAATTATGTTTCAAGTAATTTAAATTGAACAGAACGTTTGGGACCAATAAAAATTTATTGATTTTTATGTAATCCATTTAAGAATTTATTAAAAACAAACCTTGTTAAAATGTTTTATTAACAAGATATGTATATTTATTTAACCTTAAAAAAATTGCAGAAAATATTTGTTGTCCTTTAAAAATATTTGAAGTTTATAATAATAATTTTATATTTATTATAAAAATTTTGAAATTGACTTTTAGGCTAAAAAAAACATAAAAAGAAAACATGGGGGTGCCTGGGTTGGAACCCAGGACCTCATGTTAGGAGAGAGTGCTTTAACCAGTGAACCAAGGCCTTGGCCTTGGTTTAGTTTTGGTTTTTAAATGATAAGAACACAAACTCAATGAATTCCCCCAAATCAAGAACCTTAGAATTTGGGTGAATTCAAATTGAAGTGCAATTCGATTCAGTTAACATCCACAATCATGGGGCTTTTATTTGCCATGATTGCTCAAGTATTAAGCCTAGCATAATTACCCGTTTGAGGATGGATTGAAAATAATAGAACGAAGAACAAGTCGCGGTTTGTATTGAATCAACATGATGGACAAACGCTGATGATGATCGAATTAAGCTCGAGGACAGCTTTGAATGAGGTTCTTGATGCAAACCCTCTATCAATTGATGGTTATCAGGCTTGGATGTGGTCAACGAGTGAAAGGTAGGTCACGATGAAGATGCTAATCGAATTCTCTTACTGTGTTTGTTCCATGAGAAATTGAGAGTTGCAATGATTTAGTATTAGATAAATGTTCGATGAGGTTGAGTTAATTTGATTGTTATTAGCCTTAACCGTTCGAATGACTCTTTGCGTTTAATGGTTTTGGTTACTCGATGATTCGAGTAATAACCGGTGGTTTAAACGCAATTAAACCATGAATTGAAGTTCGAAACATGTAAATGAAACGATTAGGATCGGTTTATGGGGTTAAAAACGTCGGTTTTCGAAGTTTTAATGTGGCTGGAGAGTCGCCGGCGATTTGGCCGGAGACTCGCCGGAAAAAAGGGAAAAGGGAGAGGGGTTGTTTTGGGTTTTTAATAAATTAGACAAATGGTCCCTGTAGATTTCAATCTTTATTATTTTATGCTTAAACTTTATTTTCAAAGTTTCTAATTTGACAATAAGGCCCCCTTGACTTCTTAAACTCAAGTTATAAACATCTTTTAACTTTAATATTTTTTTACAAATTATTATTTTTATTGTTATTATTATTATTATTATTATTATTATTATTATTATTATTATTATTATTATTATTATACAATAATAGTTTAATTACTAACTGACATAATTTAAATGATAACTAAGAAATAAACATGGATAACCATAAGTTTCATAAATGTATACAAAGGTCCTTACAAGAGTTTAACGATGCAAGCTTTTTACTAAACCGAAAATACAAGATGTTACAACACACACGTATATATGTATGTGTGTGTGTGTATATATATATATATATATATTATATATATATATATATATATATATTGCAGGACCGGTGAAGGGGGTCACTTACAAATAACAACACAAAGATGAGATTAACCAACTTAATCAAACAGTAAATGGATTAACCACAAATGAGACACTAAGAACACAAGTAATGTATGAGACAGAACAAAAGAACACAAGTGTATGGTGTTCAAGAATGCAATATATTGTTTTCTCTATGTTCTATTATAAGTGTTACAAGCATATGGAAGATACAAGAACATGAGATACTTATACTACATCCTACAGCCGGCTATACTTTGAAAGCCAGCTGGATACAATTGACTAAACAGACAAACAAAATGAATTGTAGAGTCAAAAGGCAGATTGCCTTTTGACTAGTGACTATGACATGCCATAGCTCAGTTCCTTATCTATTACAAAAAGGATAAAGTACAAGAAGTAGAAAGTTATAAACTCAAGACCTCAATGTACAGTTACCAAAAGCATGGACTTTTTCACCAACTCATGTAAGTTGGTGACATTACAGAAATGCAGCAGAAAGGTGTCCAGCTTTATGGAAAAGTACATCAGATAAAGCATGTGTCAAAAGTCTTCGGAAGAACTCTGTCTTCATGAGTTGAAGCTTCAGAAGACTTGTCTCTGAGGCTTGGAAGACTTCATCTTCGGCTTCAGAAGATATTGGTCATGGCTTCGAAAGATTTCACACTTAGAATACTTCTGTTGCATGTGTGAAACTTCCTAAGCATTCTTCTTCAATGCACTTATGCAGCATGCAGGATAGACTTTGGATGTTTGAGTTGCATCAGCCTCTTCATTAATCTCTACAAACTCCCCCAAGGCTGATGCTACCAAAACACTTGTAGACTTCAGATATCAACAGTTCTCATTAGAATGATAACCAGAGCTTTCTTCATGAGATGATCAGGATCCTTCAACGTCAAAATGTCTTCTCATATCAAAGAGATCATGCAGAGGCAACTGAAACATGTCTTTCCAAGTGTAGATGTGTTTAGTGCCTTGTTCTCTAATGACATGCCATCTTTCTGGATTTGTGGTGTATGTCCAGGACAAGATGGGTCTTCCTGATGCTAAAGGAGCTACTAGAATTGGAGTAGATTGAGCATCCTCTGGCTGCACATCCTCAGAATGTTCTGACTCATCCTGGGGTTTAGAAGAGGGTGCAGTCTTCTTCTTCTTTGGCTTTGGTTTAGAAGCAATCCTGTAAGGCCCCATTCCCAGGCACCTCACGGTTGGTCATTCATTGCACTAAAAACGTTATATAATGTACATTTATTTTGCAGCGGAATTTAAAACTTTCATTAATAACTAAAACATGTCATTTACAACATTTGTTTTCATCTCAAATACAAGACATGTCAAAATACGGATGCCAGCCACAAAATGCTCCTAGTAGCTTATGCATCCATGCCTGCAACTCCGCAACATCAACATACCTGCCAACTATCATGCATACAAAAGTCAGCGATGCTGAGTGAGTTCTAGTTTTATAAAAAAACATACTTTTCTGTGTTAAAACCGTTCTTTACTTTATTTCAAATCATACTATACTTTACATCGTTCGTGATCATGCATCATACGTACATACAGATAAGATCATTATTATCTTCATCATTACGTTCATTAACTTTGTTCGTTCAACGTATTATATTATCGTTCACTTCTTTTTCTAGATCCGGTCAGACTTTACCCTCTTCGTGGCACTCAGCCACGATTACTGAGGTCGAATGACAAAGATCCTGTTCTGTACATTATTACGATAATTCATTTACGTTCATTCATACGTTCGTTCTTTCATACATGATCTTTCGTTCATTACTCATTATTACTTGAATCTTGTCTCGTGCAATATCTCATGCTCGAAAGCTGATGTTGTGCCGGGGCCTGCTCACAAACCCCCGACTCATGTCCGAAGACTCACACAACACTGGGATACGCGACAAAGATCCATATGAGTCAGTCACAGGGATTGAACCCTATCCGAGTCTCTTGCAACACAAAGTCGCTCACCTCATTAAGTCGTCTCATGCAATATCCCCGACTCATGTCCAAAGATTGATACTGTGCCGGGGCCTGATAAACAAATCCCCGACTCATGTTCGAAGACTGACATAGTACCGGGATACGCGACACGGATCTCGTCATCCGTCACTTTCGTCATATGCAATACTCCCGACTGATGTCCGAAGACTGATATTGTGCGGGGCCAGATAAACAAACCCCCGACTCATGTCCGAAGACTAATACTGTGTCGGAGCCTGATAAACAAACCCCCAACTCATGTTCGAAGACAGACACAGTACCGGGATACGCGACAAGGACCTCTTTCGAGACTGTTGTGACACAGAGTTGCTCACCTCATACCTGTGCTTGCAAGCCTTTCTATACTTTCTCTTTTATTCATTTATTCATGCATGCATTCATTACGTTCCTCTTTTTATTATCTTCCACTTTACGTTACATAATACTTTCATTACATTCATTAACGTTCAACGCAAAGACAAAGGAAGACATACATACACAATAAGGAACATACATAAACATAAGCATACGCCATCACCATACAAGCAACATCATACATGCATAACACACACCAAACATAAGCCATCACATCATAACCAGGCCTATCTCCCCATTATACCCCTTAAAAACCACTTAGAACCACAAGTCCAAATTGGGCGCATGGGACCTTCCAGGCGCATGAGCATAAAAATTCTAAGTATAAAACAGTCTGGGCGCATGGGCACTGTTTGGGCGTCTCTGCCCTGTTCAAGCGCATCACCAACACTTAGCCGTTTCAAGCACTTGGGTGGATGGGAACTATTTAGGCGCATGGCCAATACTTAGCCGTTTCATTCACTGGGAGACATAGGCACTGTTTAGGCGCATGGTCCACACTCAGCCGTTTCATCACTTGGGCGCATGGGCACTATTTAGGCGCATGGCCACACTTAGCCGTTTCATTCACTGGGACGCATGTGCACTATTTAGGGGCATGGTCAATACTTAGCCGTTTCATTCACTGGGACGCATGGGCACTGTTTAGGTGCATGAACCACTGTTCATGTTCATCAAAACATTCTGAAATCTTTTTGATGTTATCAACATTACCCGATTACCATTCTAGGCATACCCAAACGTAGATGTAACATACTAAGGCCATCTAAGCATGCTATACATCATCTCTAACCCATAATCAACACTATAACATGCATACATACATACAACATTTGAACATAAAGCTATAAACCCACAGTTTCTTTCACAATGTTTTCTTAGTATGCATAATAGCCCTAAATCAGTTGAAAATCAGTAAAAGAGGGGTTCTAGAAACTCACCTTGAGCAGCTTTTGAACAACACTCTTCCAGTTCAAGACCCACTTCGATTCAGCTCTTTGAATCCCGAAAACCAACTCTAAACAACCAGAACTTCGACCAAGAACTCAATACTCAAGTGAAACCGAGCTTAAACAAGAGAAGACTTACCTTTTACAGCTTCTTCTTCCTCTTTCTCTCTCTAGAGCCAGGCTCTCTCTCTCTCTTCTTCTTCCTCCGAGAGCAAATAAGCTTTCTGCTTTGATATGGGCGACCATCCCTTTAAAATCTTAAAATAATAAGATTTTACTTTGTACACTTTCCCCCCTCCATTTGTGCACAATTTCTCTTCCTCCACTTACTTTCCTTTTCCTTTCGTTTAAAAAAATTTCGGGTTCTTACAAGTCTACCCCCTTGAAGAGGTTTCGTCCCCGAAACCTATCGCTTCTCGAACAGTTACAGGTAACACTGTCTCAACTCTTCTTTGATCTTGCATTTAACTCAGATCCCTTTAGGCTTCATTGCACCCGCACAAGTGAAACCATCATCCTCCTTAGTCTATTATCTTCTTCTTATTAGCAATGGTCACCAGTTGCTCCTCGTGGTTGGATACTCTGTCCATCTCAGTATTCTCTAGTAACATGATCATGTCCTTATCGGTTGAGCTCTTTCTTAGACGAGAGGCATGGAATATCAGTTGAATTCCACTTAACTCATCAGGTAGCTCCAGTCGATGTGGCACTTCTCCTACCTGAGCAACAACTGAGAATGACCCTCCATACTTTAATATTAGCTTTACTTGATTTCAAATCAAGCAATCCGCTCTCCTGGTTGAAGCCTTCCTCATGCTTCATTGTCGTAGGTCGTCACCGAACTTTTGGTGGTGCACAATGATCAATCCATCTCCTTGTAACACTTGGGGTTTAAGTCATAGACTACTGATCAACTCACCCAGAGATGCATGTCTACCTGCCTATGTTTGTCTTGAATAGCCTAGCAGGAACGAGCGCTCTCTCTCAATTCTATCGTGCAATCATCTAGGGCATTAGGTAACCTGGTAAACTTACTAATAACAATTCTTACATCGAAGGCTCATCGATCTTCCTACCCCTATCGTGAAACATCACAGAAAATAGCGGCAACAAAACTACTACTAGCGTCACAATTAAAGCATAGATGCATAAATCTAAACTTGCAAGAACGTACCTGGCGTTACCTCGGAGTCTGACCTAGCCTCCTCTCGGTCATCGCGAAGGCTCTAGCCTTCACCCTCTATTCTCCTTCCTTGTACCGAAGCTTCCTACCCTCGACTTCTTGCAGTCTCTGCTCATGTGTCCTATCTTGCCACAGTCGTAGCATTTAGCCATTTGACAGTCCCTCGCTCTGTGGCCCTCCTTTCCACACTGGAAACAAACATTTAGTCCCCACTTGCACTCCCCATCATGGCCTCTACCACACTTGTTGCATATCTCTCCTTTTCTCTTCGTTCTCTTCCGATCATCGTCCCTCGACGCCGTTCCTCCATACCCAAATCCACCATCATTGTCTTGCCTTCCTTTCCCTTCTTAACATTGGCTCGCTCATCCACTTCGCCTGTCATCGCCATCGCCCCCCGCTCGTCGTACAACCTTCCCGCCAGGTGAACGACTGACCTAAACGTGCTCTGTCGGGCAGGGATCATGTGCCTACGGATGTCCGCCGGCAAGCCCTGAATATACCTCTCGATCTTTCGCGAAAGAGGTGTCACCTGATCCGGCACCAGACGTGCCGTCTCGTTGAACTTCGTGGTGTACTGTTGATGTGTCAGGGTTCCCGCCTCTAGCTCCAAGAACTCTCTTTCAACTTTATCCATATCACGATGAGGACATAATTCCTCAATCACCAGCCTCTTCAACTCCGGCCATCGCATCCTCCCGATAGCCCTGCTACCCTCAACCTGGATGATATTATCCCACCAACACAAGGCTGATTCCACAAAAGAATGGGCAACAAACTTTACCTTCTGATCCTCCCGACACTCGCTGATATTCAATACCGCTTCCATCTCTCTCACCCATCGGTGGGCAGTAGCAGCAGTGCCATTACCGTCAAAGGTAGGGGGCTTGCACCATTGAAATGCCCCATAGTTACAGCCTCGTGCCGTCTCCGGCGCAGGCTCTTCCTCTTCGTCCTCTTCGTCATCGAAGAAAACCATTTCAGTCTCGGGTCGTCTCTTCTCACCCAAAGGTCTACCCCTTTCCTGCCTCTCCTCGTCTCTAACAGCCTTTATAACTTCAGTCACCACAGACGGTAGGATCGTCTGCATGACCTGATGCACTTCCTCCATGACTGCCACTCTCATCGAGGCTCTCTAATTAGCATTCTCATCACCGCCCTCCTGATGAGGGGTCTCGGGTTCCTCATGGGCTGTTCTTTCAGCCCTAGACCTTCCTCTTGTGACCCGTGGTTCAACACCACATCCACCACCACCTCCACCTCGTGAAGCTTTTGAAGATCTACCGCCAACCATCTTCTAACACACTATAAGATTCAAACACTAACGCGGTCATTCAAGGTAATAACTCAGTTTATGTCAAGTACAGTAAGTCCCTAATTACAGTGACTAGTTGTTATTAGCCACTTACTTTACTTTTCATACCCCAAGCATTTCCTATTCCGACTACATCAGTATCTAAATCTACACAAAAGCACACAAGCCACATAACATGCGCACATAATGCCGGTTAACATTAACTTACATAAAACGTTTACATAAAACTTTACTTGCAGACACGTAGCTACTAGGACTGGCATCCCTTTTCCTTTTAGTCCTATTCTTAGTTTAAGATTAGGTTTTTCAAAATATTACCCAATTCACTTAAACTTTGGCTCTGATACCAACTTGTAAGGCCCCATTCCTGGGCACCTCACGGTTGGTCATTCATTGCACTAAAAACGTTATAAAACGTACATTTATTTTGCACCGGAATTTAAAACTTTCATTAATAACTAAAACATGTCATTTACAACATTTGTTTTCATCTCAAAATACAAGACATCTCAAAATACGGATGCCAGCCACAAAATGCTCCTAGTAGCATCTGCATCCATGCCTGCAACTCCGCAACATCAACATACCTGCCAACTATCATGCATACAAAAGTCAGCGATGCTGAGTGAGTTCTAGTTTTATAAAGAAACATACTTTTCTATGTTAAAACCGTTCCTTACTTTATTTCAAATCATACTATACTTTACATCGTTCGTGATCATGCATCATACGTACATACAGATAATATCATTATTATCTTCGTCATTACGTTCATTAACTTTGTTCGTTCAACGTATTATATTATCGTTCACTTCTCTTTCTAGATCCGGTCAGACTTTACCCTCTTCGTGGCACTCAGCCACGATTACTGAGGTCGAATGACAAAGATCGTGTTCTGTACATTATTACGATAATTCATTTACATTCATTCATACGTTCGCTCTTTCATACATGATCTTTCGTTCATTACTCATTATTACTCGAATCTTGTCTCGTGCAATATCTCATGCTCGAAAGCTGATGCTGTGCCGGGGCCTGCTCACAAACCCCAGACTCATGTCCGGCAAGATCCCATATGAGTCAATCACGGGGATTGAAATCTCTCCGAGTCTCTTGCAACACAAAGTTGCTCACCTCATTATCTCGTCTCATGCAATATCCTCGACTCATGTCCGAAGACTAATACTGTGCCAATGTCTGATAAACAAACCCCCAACTCATGTCCGAAGACTGACACAGTACCGGGATACGCAACACGGATCTCATCATCCGTCACCTTCGTCATATGCAATACTCCCGACTCATGTCCGAAGACTGATACTATGTCGGGGCCTGATAAACAAACCCCCGACTCATGTCCGAAGACTAACACAGTACCGGAGTACGCGATCTGTATCCTGTCTCATGCAATACCCCCGACTTATGTACGAAGACTGATACTGTGCCGGGGCCTGATAAACAAACCCCCAACTCAAGTCCGAAGACTAACACAGTACCGGGATACGCGAAAAGGACCTCTTTCGAGTCTGTTGCGACACATAGTCGCTCACGTCATACCTGTGCTTGCAAGCCTTTCTATACTTTCTCTTTTATTCATTTATTCATGCATGCATTCATTACGTTCCTCTTTTCCTTATCTTCCACTTTACGTTACATAATACTTTCATTACATTCATTAACGTTCAACACAAAGACAGGGAAGAGATACATACACAATAAGGAACTTACATAAACATAAACATACGCCATCACCATACAGGCAACATCATACATGCATAACACACACCAAACATAAGCCATCGCATCATAACCAGGCCTATCTCCCCGTTATACCCCTTAAAAACCACTTAGAAACCTCAAGTCCAAATTGGGCACATAGGACCTTCCAGGCGCATGAGCATAAAAATTCTTAGTATAAAATAGTCTGGGCGCATGGGCACTATTTGGGCGTCTCTGCCCTGTTCCAGCGCATCACCAACACTTAGCCGTTTCAAGCACTTGGGCGCATGGGCACTGTTTAGGCACATGGCCAATACCTAGCCGTTTCATTCACTGGGACACATAGGCACTGTTTAGGCGCATGGTCCACACTTAGCCGTTTCATCACTTGGGCGCATGGGCACTATTTAGGTGCATGTCCAACACTTAGTTGTTTCATTCACTGGGACGCATGGGCTCTGTTTAGGCGCATGGTCAATACTTAGCCGTTTCATTCACTGGGACGCATGGGCACTGTTTAGGCTCATGAATCACTGTTCATGTTCATCAAAACATTCTGGAATCTTTTCTATATTATCAACATTACCCGATTACCATTCTAGGCATACCCAAATGCAGATCTAACATACTAAGGCCATCTAAGCATGCTATACATCATCTCTAACCCATAATCAACACTATAACATGCATACATACATACAACATTCGAACATAAAGCTGTAAACCCATGGTTTCTTTCAAAATGTCTTCTTAGTATGCATAATAGCCCCAAATCAGTAAAAGAGGGGTTCTAGAAACTCACCTTGAGCAACTCTTGAACAACGCTCTTCCAGTTCAAGACCCACTTCGATTCAGCTCTTTGAATCCCGAAAACAAACTCTAAACAACCAGAACTTCGGTCAAGAACTGAATACTCAACTGAAACCAAACTCAAACAAGAGAAGACTTACCTTTTACATCTTCTTCTTCCTCTTTCTCTCTCTAGAACCGGGCTCTCTCTCTTCTTTTTTATTCCGAGAGCAAAGCAACTTTCTTCTTTGATATGGGCAACCATGCCCTTTAAAATCTTAAAATAATAAGATTGTACTTTGTACACTTGTCCCCCCTCCATTTGTGCACAATTTCTCTTCCTTCCACTTACTTTCCTTTTCTGTTCATTTAAATAAAATTTCAGGGTGTTACACATCCTCTTCATTCTCTTTACAGGTTTTAACTGAGAAGACTAGCCTATAGTACCTGATTGATCTTCATTGTCTTTCTCAGTTAGGACTTCCTCTTTCTCAGGTTCAGAAGGAGAGGGAGGTTGACCCTACCGTGGATCAAAAGATGAAGCTTGCTGAGATTTAGGAGGAGGTCCAGGTTGTGTTGTCTCTGGTTTTTCAACCTTAACCTCCACTTCAGGTGGGGCTTGACTTGGAAGGATTTGTAAATCAATGAGCACTCCACTTTTTATCTTCTGCTTGATCACCCTGATATACTCACCATAGTGGATAGAGACATGGGGCCAAGTCTCCTTCCAGAGAATCCATATAGCTTCAAGAAACTCATTATCCTCTGTCTATCAGCAGACTTCTTCATACTCTTCTGGGTGATGGCTCTTGATTTAGCAGCTTCTTCCCTTAGCTTTCTTTTGGTGTCTTTCTTTCCTTGACTATCTCAAGTTCAAGTTGTTTGATATACTAAAACCTAACACAGTCATAGGACAAGAGAAGAAGTGCTTCTGCCTGATAGAGACCTGTGGCACTCAAGTAGTTGATCATCTTGATCATATCTTCTTCTTTATCTACTTGAGGTTCTTGTTGAGCCACATCCTCTTATGCAGGACTTTCTTGAACTGGGGATAAGGTAGGCACATGTTTGTACAATATTTTCTTTCTTCTCTCTTCTTTGATTTGTACTAGAAGTTCTGCATCTTCTGCCTCCTTCTTCTCCCTTGACCTTTCCAGGTCAACCAGTTCATTTAACTCTTCTAAGGGGAGAGAAATGACATTGTCTATATCATAGTTCCTTGTCTACAGATAGTTTATCCTGACTGCCCTTAACTCATCATTCTGAGTATTTGGTCTGGGGGCAGCCCTGATAGCAGACTCCACGAGTCTTGGGGATCCAACAGAGGAAATTTCTCCCCTTAGCCTCCTTTTCCTCTCTCTGTCCTCATCCTCAATCTCCTCAGATGTCATATTTCTTTTCCCTTTATCACTCACAGACCTTTGTGACTCAGGGTGGAGAGAGCTTTGGCCTTCATTGTTTGATGCAGCTTCTGAGCTCTGGCCAAAAAGAGGTTGAGAAGCACCTTCACCAGCAAGTGTCTCAAAAGGAATTTGAATCTCTATAGTAGTTGATGATGATAAGACAGGACTCTCAGGTTCTGCCACTGGGCCTTCAGTCAAGGTTTCCCCTATGAAACTAATCTTAGGGTCTGCCTCACATCCAGTTGACCGATGGCATTGCCTGATTGCCTAAGTCTCCTTTTGAAGCTAAACTCCGCAGTGATTCTGTCTTGGATTCTTTGAGCCAGCCTGTCAGCTTGTTTAAGACTTCTTGCTGCCCTTGAACCCTTATGATGATTAGGGCTTTCTTGTTGATGTCATACCTCCACCCAATGATGTGATTGGAAGATGGTGAAGATGACATAGCCCTTGGTATCCCATCCTCAAACAAACTCTGTATGAAGGAGTCTGTATAGTCCAAATCAATGTGAATTTGAGGAGGCTTCTGAGAATGCACAATTGCAATTGAGGATGGTGAGTCCTCAATGTCCACTCTCTCTGAAGAACTCCTACGTTTTGTAGTTGTAATGACTTTCTCCCCCTTTTTGTTAGAATCACCCACTTGCATAGGTGAGCTGGAAGATAGGTCAATCACATCCACAGGTTCTTGTGTTCCTGGTTGAGCTCTTCTTAAGGGTCTCCCAGCTAGTTTTTCCTTAAGATAAGAAATCTCAAGTTGCTGATCATTGATCCTGTTGTGTAAGGTAGTCACCTAAGATTCAAGGTAACTGACCTTTGAGACTAAATAAGTGCATGTTTTAGACAGTTTGTGCACTTTTTGTCGTAGATTCCCCTCATCTTCATCAGAAGAATCATTAGGGGATGAGATGACTGGACCAAAGTCCTCAGTCTCACCACCAGCTTTAGGTTCTTGGCTGCTAGATTTCCTCTACTCACTGGTAGTCTCAGTTGAGATGACAGTGGGCTGAGTTGCCATGGTTGAGGTCTTAATGATGTAATCACTTTCAAAAGTGAGAGCCTCTTCCATATGGACATCCTGAACAGGTTCAGAAGTGTCCACCTCAGTAGTAGGTGACTGATACAGGCTAGAAATAGGAGCCTCAGAAGCACTCATCTCTCTTTGAGTAGGGGAAAAGAAGAAAGAATCATGGTACTCACAGAAACCTAGATCTTCATCAATATAGAAATCAAGGTTGGAATTGGTTGGTTGAGATCTATAGGTTGGGGATGGTAACTGTCCCCTGAAGGTTGATCACTTGAGTGTTAAGGCTCAGAGTGATGGCTTAAGGCAGTTGGGCTAATGAGCTCATCAGGATAAATATGAGGAACCTCAGCACTGATCCTTAAAGAGATGGAAGTGGTTTGCTCCTCAGGATAAGTGGGAGCTTGAGTGTCCACTTCTGCCTGTAAGGGTGAGTGTATGGGGAACTCCACAGACTGAATAGTTTGAGCAAGGATTCGTTTGCATTTTCTTTGGTAAGTGAGGGTGATTTGTGGCTGTTTAGGTGGTAGGGAAACAGTAGGTATGGGTTTAACACTAGCTTGTGTTGCTAGGTTGTCACCTTGAGCAATGAACTCTAACATTTTTGGGACTAGGGATGTTTCTACCCCAGAGAAGCCAACTGTGGGCTTTCTTAGTATTTTAAAGATGTCGGACTTCATCTGTCCCAGTTTAATAATGTTACCTGTTTTCTTTAACTGTGAGCCCAGTTCACAGTTAAGAATGTACTAGACATATCTAGGAAATATGTCGTATTCTAAGGAGTCTAAGTTAGCAAGCAAGTTGGTATAAACAAACTGCGAATACCTAAACTTGACTCCCTGAATCATTCCATGGATGACGAAGGAGAGATCCTCAGGAATCTGGTCCCATCCACCATGCTTGTTTGATAAGCTATGGATGACCACATGGAGCAGGAATCTCCATTGGATGAGACCTTCCCTTTCCTAAAGGTCTTTACAGAGAAATCTCCCTCATATCCCATATGCTCAAAGAAATGATTAACAGCTTCCTTTTGGAAGAACACCTCACCTTATTCATCATCTAGTTGAAGATGCATGTTGATGATGACCGGAGTGATCAAGACTGCTCTCCCCTACACTGTGGCAGACAGTGCCTTCTCCCCATCCATTACGACCTCTTGGCAGGTCTTCCAGAAATAAAGCAGATGATCCTCAAAGAGACGAGGATCAATGGTTAGGGAGGTGAAGTAGTTTGACAAAGCTAAGAATTACAAATCTCTAAGAAACGAGGATCTTTCTCAGAGCTTAACAAAGCAACCTGATTATGTTGCCTGTGTAGCTGCATGGTAAAGTTGGGATCATTTCTGTGAGCGAGATTGGCCATTGTGAAGTAGCTTAAAGATGAAGAGAGAGAGAAGAAAGAAATTTCAAAGAGAAATTTTTAGGTTTGGAGAAAGAACAGATGATAGAAAGAGGGGGAAACCGTTGGGTTTATATGTGAGAGGGATTTCTAATAAAGTTTAATGAAAGAGGATAAACTTTGAAATCTGGATGTCGGTCCCACCTCTGAAAAAATAGTTTACTTTTGCTCAAAAAGTAGTTTTCTTGGAAGTCAAAAAGCTTCCGAAGGTAAATTATCTTCGGAAGTTTTAATTAAAAAGCTTTCAAAGTTAAATTGACTTCGGAATAATTTCCTGAGAGTTTTGAAAATTTTGCTTCGGAAGAGAAAGTAAAACTTGATTGCTTTGTATATGTAAAACACAAAGCTTCCGAGAGTTAATTTTGCTTCGGAAGAAAATAGTCAATTAAAATGAATAAGTGTCGGAGACAAGTATTTAAGCTTCGGAAGATGATTTGAAACCTCTTCCGAAGGTAAAACCTCTTAGAAAGTTATTTATTTTGAAGGCATGATTTGCTTCCGAGGTTAAAAGCATAACTTCCGAAGGGTCAAAAATTTTGTCAAAAATCTAAGGAAAGTCTTCAAAAAGATAATTTTATCCAGAGAAAACATGAACTTATGAAAGTGATGAACTAGACAACTTAGGACACACATATTTTAAGAAATAATAAGAATTAGTTTTAAGAAAAACATACTTAAAGTTAATCATCCCAATAGTTGATATTAGATATTTAAATCTCTGTTCATCAAAAGCCTTTGTAAACAGATCAGCATATTATTCATCTGTGTGAACTTTGACTAGTTTAATTAATCCCTTTTCATGGTTATCTCTTATTAAATGATACCTGATATTGATGTGCTTGGTCCTTAACTGCTACACAGGATTCTCTGTGATTGAGATAGTACTGTTGTTGTCTATGTGAATGGGAGTCTCCATGAAGTTTAGTCCATAGTCCAGCATCTGATTCTGAATCCACAGCACTTGAGCACAGCAGCTTGCAGCAGCAATGTATTCAGCTTCGGCAATTGTTGTAGAGACACAAGATTGCTTCTTGCATTTCCATGAGACAACCCTTCCACCAAGGAACTGACATCCCCCAGATGTAGACTTTGCAGTCATGTTGCAACCACTATAATCACTATCTGTATAAGCATACAGATTAAAGTCAGGATTCTTTGGGTACCATAAACCAAGTGTTGAAGCACTGAGGTATCTGAGAATCCTTTTGACAATGATAAGTGATACATCTTAGGGTTGGCTTGATATCTTGCACAAATACATGTAGCAAACATAATATCAGGCCTGCTAGGAGTAAGATACATAAGAGACCCAATCATAGCCCTGTATAAGTGTTCATCTACACACTCCCCCTCAAAGTCAGGTCCAAGGGAGTGGTTTTTGGCTATGGGTGTCTTAGCAATCTTACAATCAGTCATGTTGAATCTCTTGAGTATGTCCTAAATATACTTTGACTGACTTATGAAGATGCCATCTTCAACTTGCTTCACTTGAATTCCCAGAAAGAAATTGAGTTCCCACATGGCACTCATTTCAAATTTGTCTTTCATCAGCTTCTCAAAGTCTTTGCAGAGATTGAGCCAAAGATAATGTCATCCACATATACTTGAACTAGCAGAATGTCATTTCCCTATCCTTTGATGAAGAGAGTTCCATCTATAGTACCTCTCTTGTATCCATGTTTGCAAAGATACTCAGACAGTGTCTCATACCACTTCCTGGATGCCTGATGCAGCCCATAAAGAGCTTTGTCAAGCTTGCAGACATAATTAGGATGATCAGGATCTACAAAACCAGGTGGCTGTTTGACATATAGCTCTTCATCAATCACTCCATACAGAAAAGCACATTTTACATCAAGCTGAAAGACCTTGAAGTTCTTGGATGCAGCAAATGCCAGGAATATCATAACAGCTTCTAGTCTTGCTACTGGAGCAAAGACATCAGTGTAGTCAATCCATTCTTCTTGTGTGTATCCTTGAACAACTACTCTGGCTTTGTTCTTGATGACAATGCCTCTATCATCTTTCTTATTCCTAAACACCCATTTGGTTCTAGTCGTAGTCTTCCCATGGGGAAGAGGACAAAGGTTCCAAACTTTCTACCTTTTGAATTGAAGCAGCTCCTGTTGCATAGCTTCAACCAAAATTCCATCCTTTAGAGCTTTATCAACCTTCTTTGGCTCTATCTGGGATAGGAAACAAGAGTGAAGAAAAATATTTGCTTCTTGGGTTTGTCCTCTGTTCTTACACCTGTGACAACATCTCCAATGATTTTGTGGTGGGGTGAGACTTGTGGATCCTAAGCGGAGGAATCAAAGCAAATTGCTGAGAAAGATCTAAATTAGAGAAATTTAGATCTGGCATATATGTTTCTCCCACCACATCAGCACACTTATCAAGAGAAGCTTGATCCAAGCAGTGTGTGACATCATTGATGTTGTCATCTATGGTGTGGTTAGTAGCATCAAGAAATTCTTGATCACTATCACCACCACCATGGTTGTTTTCCATAGTTGAGGTATTCTTATCTAGTTGTGGAGCCTCTGAGCTGGAATTTTGTAAGGCCCCGTTCCCGGGATGCTTACAGCTGGTAAATCATTGAGCATAAAACATATACTTTGCATTTAATCATTAAAACATTGCAGCGGAAACATAAAACAAATGGCATTTCATTTTATCAAAAAAAATTTTGCAAAATAATGCATCGTTTGTCGGTTACAAAATTACATTGTTGTATTACATCACAAAAGCTTTATATAAATGGATGCCATCCAAAAGAGCTGAGCAGCTGCCTCATGCCATCCCAAGCAACCTTACCTGCCAACTGGAAACACATAAAAGTCAACGTTACTGAGTGAGTTCTAGTTTTATAATAAAACATACTTTACTTTCATGAAACCGTTCTTTGCTTTCTTTCAAAATCGTACTATACTTTACATTCGTTCGTGATCATACATCGTACGTACATACAGATAATATCATCATTATCTTCTTTAATCTTTCATGCCTCATTCTTACTTCTCCTTTCTGTCACCCATAAACCATTCCTTTCTGTTCATGGTACTGAACCTAGGCCCATCATAAACCTTCTATAACGGTGCATCGCACCTCATGGTCACGGTACCTAGGGTAAGGTTTATGTTTACTATGCAATACCTTTCTGTTCATGGTTCTGGACCTAGGCCTCTCATAGACCTTCTATAACGGTGCATCGCACCTCGTGGTCATAGTACCTAAGGTATAAATGTACATGTACCATTGCCATAAGCAATACCTTTCTATTCATGGTTTTAGACCTAGGCCTCTCATACACCTTCTATAACGGTGCATCGCACCTCGTGGTCACAGTACCTAAGGTATGCAGCAATAGTTCTATGCAAATGGTCAATCACAAAGAAAGACCTCGATGTGCATCCCATGCCTACAAGGCTATCATTACTTTCATTACCTGTTAATGCATGCACTCTTACTTCATGTTCCTCTTTCATTATCTTTCGCTTTACGTTACATAATACCTCGTTCATTCATTAACATAACACGTAAAGTCATAGGAAAGATAAACATACATCATCACAAGGAATATAAACATATCATTCATACATCATCATGTAGGCCATCATACACACATAACATACATCATGTTTAACCATGCGACATCATCATCATCATTATGCATAAGCATCAATCACAATACATTACATGCCCAACATACCATTTATGACCTCAAAAGTCAACTTTCATAACCCCCGGGAACCTCCTAGGTCAAAGCCTACATTACTCCTTTTTCCCCAGGAAGTCAGAATTTTTCTAAGTGTTCATTGCATTTCCTATAGTCATCCGCATTTCCTACAGTTCATCCATATTTGCTATAGTTCATCCGCTTTTGCCTTACTGTTCATCCACATTTCCCGCACTTAGTCAATGTTCATCCGCATTGACTTCATCCGCATTTACTTTACTTCATCCGCATTTTTCATCCGCATTAGCTTTGCTCATCCGCATTTCCATAGTCAAATGCTCATCCGCATTTCCCAAACTTAGTCAAATGCTCATCCGCATTTCGTGCACTTAGTCATTGTTCATCCGCATTGACTTTATCCGCATTGACTTCATCCGCATTAAGCCTTTTCATCCGCATTTACTTCCAAACACTTAGGCAGATTTAAAAACTAATCAAGTCGGTCTAAAACATCATATTCAATTTCCATGCTCCATTCATCATGTTCTAAGCTTAATTCTTACCCTCTAAGCCATAGAAACACAATCATACATCATCAAGCGTTAACATAGTCACACATCACATCATAACATCATCATACACACATTCAAGCACACGGGTCCGAGACCCAGTTTAATAAAAACATACATTCATGCATTTCCAGCCCCAAAATCAGTTAAAAACCAGTAAAAGAGGGGTCCTAGAACTCACCTTTGCAGCTCTCGAGTATTGCTTCCTCCAAACTCGTTTGCAAATTGAATTCAACTGCTTAGAAACCCACTAAAAGCATACCCGAACACATACAAACACACATATGCATAAACCCGAGGATAAGGCCAGCCAAGAACACCATAAAAGCATGAATTCTTACCTTGAATTCGAATTCTTTCTTGTTCTTCCTTAAAAGCCGAGAACTTGCTGCTCTTTCTCTCTCTAAAATCCGAAGATCAGTGGTGTATGTGACATATGGGCGGCCATACCACCTTTTACACCCACTTTTCAAACATTTTGTCCTTTTGGGCACTTTTTACCCCTGGATTTGGGTTTTATTTCTTTTCCTTCTTTTCTTACACTTTATTCTTCTCTTCCTTTGACTTTAAAATAACCGGATGTTACAAGTCCACCCCCCTTAAATAGGTTTCGTCCCCGAAACTGTTATTCCTCAAAGAATTGTGGGTAATGTTGTCTTATCTCTTCTTCAGTCTCCCACGTAGACTCAGATCCCTTCCTGTGCTTCCACTGTACACGCATAAGAGGAACCACTTTATTTCTCAGCCTCATTTCCTTCCGATCAATGATTGCCACTGGTTGGTCCACATATTTGAGCCGTTTGTCTACTTCGATATCCTCCAATGGAACAATCATGTCTTCATCAGCTAAGCACTTCCTTAGATGAGATACATGGAACGTCAGATGAATTCCACTTAACTCATATGGTAACTCTAATATATAGGCTACCTCTCCTACTCGAGCAATGATTTGAAAAGGGCCTATGTATATCGGCCTGAACTTGCCCCGCGTTTGGAAACGAATAATAGCCTTCCAAGGTGAGACCTTCAACATAAACCGGTCACCCACCTGGAATTCAATCGGTTTACGTCGCTTATCGGCATACGACTTCTGTCTATCTTTGGCTGCCTTTATGAAGGCTTTGATCCTCTCAAGCTTCTCAGTCGTAGCCTTGATTACCTCGACGCTTCCCAACTCCTTCTGACCAATGTCACCCCAACAAACGGGTGTTCTGCATCTCCTACCGTATAGCATCTCATATGGTGGCATACCAATACTGGCATGATAGCTGTTGTTGTATGAGAATTCGGCTAACGGTAAGTGGTCATCCCAACTTCCACCAAAATCAATCACACATGCCCAAAGCATGTCCTCCAACGTCTAAATGATCCTTTCTGACTGACCATCAGTTTGGGGATGATAAGCCGTACTAATATGTAATCTCGTTCCCATGACATCGTGGAATTTCTTCCAGAATTTAGATATAAACCGGGTGTCGCGATCTGACACAATGGGTGCTGGCACGCCATGAGGAGTTACAATCTCCTTGATGAACAGTTCAGCCAACCTCTCAGATGAATATGTCTCGCGGATCGGTAGGAAGTGAGCACTCTTCATTAAACGGTCAACTATCACCCATATGGCGTCATACCCTTTCGGAGTACGTGGCAGCTTCGTAATGAAATTCATGGTGATGTGCTCTCACTTCCATTCCGGTATATCCAAAGGTTGGATCTTCCCATACGGCTTCTGATGTTTGGCCTTCACTTGCAAACAAGTAAGGCACTTACTCACATACTCCACCATGTCACGCTTCATACCCGGCCACCAATAATCTTTTTTCATATCTTGATACATCTTTGTGGCAACAGGATGAATGGAGTATCGAGTCTTGTGAGCCTCATCCAAAATCCTCACATGTAGACCCCCGGAACGAGGAACCCACACTCGTCCAAATCGGGTTTTAACACCGTGTGTGTTTTCACCCAATTCCCCAATCAAACCTCTCATTCTTTCAGAGTTAAGATGATCTTCTTTCAGTGCCTCATCTTGAAACTCTTTGACTTGCTTCATCACATCAGCAGTCATGATCAGCTGATATGCTTTCACCTGAATCGGTTCGGGTCTCTCTTTTCGGCTAAGGGCATCTGCCACCACGTTGGCTTTGCCCGGATGGTAATGGATCTCATAATCATAATCCTTTAAAAGCTCCAACCACCTCATCTGCCTCATGTTTAGATCATTTTGCTCGAAGAAGTACTTCAAGCTCTTGTGGTCTGTGAAAATGGTGCACTTTGTACTGTAAAGATAGTGCCTCTAAATCTTTAGTGCCAAGACCACGGCTGCTAGCTCCAAGTCATTAGTAGGGTAGTTGACCTCATAAATCTTTAACTCTCGGGACGCATAGGCTATAACCTTCCCTCTCTGCATTAACACGCACCCCAGACCCGAGTAGGAAGCATTAGAATAAACCACCAGATCTTCGCTCCCATTAGGTAATAACAGAACAGGAGCTTGAGTCAACCTCGCCTTCAATTCATCAAATGCCTTCTCTTGAGCTTGACCCCATATAAACTTTACATCTTTTCGGGTCAACATGGTTAGTGGGGAAGCGATCTTGGAAACGTCTTGATTGAATCTTCTATAGTAGTCTGCCAAACCCAAGAAGCTACTAATCTCGGATGGCGTCTTCGGTGACTTCCATTGCATAACCGCCTCCACTTTCGCCGGGTCCACCATAATCCCGTTAGGATTCACCACATGACCCAAGAACTGAACTTCGCACAACCAGAAAGCGCACTTAGAGAATTTTGAATACAACCTCTCCCTCCTCAACCTCTCCAGAACCTCCAGCATGTCACCGGCATGCTCATTCTCGCTCTTTGAATAAATCAGGATATCATCAATGAACACAATCATTGATTTATCCAACATCGGCCGACACACACGATTCATCAGATCCATAAAAGCAGCCAGCGCGTTGGTCAAACCAAATGACATGACAAGAAACTCGTAGTGACCATAGCGCGTACGAAAAGCTGTTTTAGGGATATCTTGCTCCTTCACCTTCAACTGATGGTAACCGGATTGAAGATCTATCCTTGAAAACCAACTGGCTCCCTGAAGCTGATCGAACAAATCGTCTATTCTCGGTAAGGGGTATCGGTTCTTCACTGTCAACTTGTTCAGCTCACGGTAGTCAACACACATCCTCATACTACCATCTTTCTTCTTCACAAACAGGACCGGAGCACCCCAAGGAGAGATACTCGGTCTGATAAACCCCTTGTCAAGCAGCTGTTGCAACTGCTCCATCAACTCTTTCATCTCTGTCGGGGCCAATCGATACGGTTCCTTGGCAACAGGTTGGGCACCCGGTATCAAGTTAATCTGAAATTCAATCTCTCTGTCAGGTGGCACTCCTGATAAATCTTCTAGGAACACGTCTGGAAAGTCACACACAACGGGTACCTTAGTTAGTTGTGGTGTTGGCGTATCCACATCCTTTACATAGTCCAAATAGGCACTACATCCACGCCTCATACATTTTCCCACCACCGCCATCGAAATCACTTTTGGAATTGTCGTGACTCGATCGCCATAAACCGCCACCGAACTCTCGTCAAGCGCTGATAGCTGAATCATCTTCTCGCGACACACGATGTTCACCTTGAAGTCTGCCAACCAATCCATCCCAAGAACCAAATCGAAACCACCTAAGGTCATCACGAAGGGTCTAACCGGAAATTTATGTCCCTCTAGTTCCACATCACAACCCTCTATCATCTTAGAGATTCTGGTAGACTTACCTATGGTAGTTTCTACATCAAAGGGCATATCAACATGTCTACTACTAACAGGCACCATAGCATAGAAAGAAGCAGAATTAAAACTTTTACTGGCACCCGAATCAAATAACACAGAAGCTAAAGTTTTGTTCACCAGAAACGTACCGGACGCAACGTCGGGGTCCGTCCTAGCCTCCTCCTATGTCATCATGAATGCCCTGGCGCTTGCCCTAGGTCCTTCACCCCCAGTTCTCTTCACCCTAGAACTCTCAGCCCTGGGCTTCTTACAATCCTTATTCACATGACCCTCCATGCCACAGTTAAAACGCCGGACCGTACCATAGTCCTTGGCTATATGCCCCGGCTTCCCACATTTGAAGCATACATTCAGCCCCAGCCTGCATTCCCCGCTATGTTCTCTCCCACACCTATCACACTTCTTTATACCTGCACCCGATGCAACCACACGGCGGTCATCCACCCGTGCCTTCTTATTACCCGTCAAAGCATTACCCCGACCAAACCTCTTCCCCTGCCAGTTTCACTCACCACAACTCTTCTTTCCACCTTCATTCACCACTACCGTCCTCTCATCATACAGTCTCCCTGCCAAATCCACTACCGACCTAAACATGCTCGGCCGGGCAACAATCATGTGTCTGCGAATATCCGCTGCAAACCCTGAATGTACCTCTTGATTTTTCGAGATAGAGGTGTCACGTGATCTTTTACCAGACGTGCCATTTTGTGAACTTTGTGGTGTACTGTTGGTGGGTCATCGTTCCCGCCTCCAGTTGCATAAACTCCCTCTTAACCTTGTCCATTTCTCGATGAGGACAAAACTCCTCAATCACCAACTTTTTCAGCTCAGACCATCTCATCCTCCCGATGGCCCTACTACCCTCGGCTTGGATAATGTTGTCCCACCAGCACAGAGCCGAATCCACAAAAGAGTGGGTAGCAAACTTCACCTTTTGATCTTCACGGCACTCGCTGATATCAAGAACAGCCTCCATTTCCCTCACCCACCGGTGAGCAGCAGCTGCAGTGCCGTTTCCATCGAAGGTTGGGGGCTTGCATCTCATAAATGTCCCATAGTTACAGCCTCTTACTGCCTCCCGCACAGGCTCTGCTTCTTCCTCTTCTTCTTCATCATCAGACGGAACCGTCTCAGTCTCGGGTTATCTTCTTTCGCCTGTAGGTCTACTCCTTTCCCTTGTCTCCCCTTCCCTAACTGCCTTTATCACTTCAGTCACTACAGACGGTAGGATCGTCTGCATGACTTGATGCACTTCTTCCACAACTGCCTCCTTCACTGAGGCTCTCAGGTTAGCACTCTCATATCCGCCCTCCGGATAAGGGGTTTCTGGTTCTTCATGAACCACCTCTTCGGCCCTAGGCCTTCCTCTCGTAACTCGTGGTTCAGCACCACGTCCAACACAACGTGAAGCTTTAGATGATCTACCCCCGGCCATCCTCTAACTCATACTAAAATTTAGACACTAACACGATCATTCAAGGAAATGGCTCAGTTTTTGGCAAGTATAATAGTCCCTAATTACAGTGGTCAGTTATGATTAGCCACTTACTTTACTATTCATACCCCAAGCATTACCTGTCCTGACAGCATCAATATTTAAATCTACATGCAACACATAACCACATACCCTGCGCACATAAAACCAGTTATCTTTACAAAAATACCTGATGGCACACAGCTACTCACATTGGCATCCCATTCCCTTTTTGTCCTATTCTCAGTTTATGTTAAGGTTCATTTGAAAATTTACCCATTTCACTTAAACTTTGGTTCTGATACCAACTTGTAAGGCCCCGTTCCCGGGACGCTTACAGCTTGTAAGTCATTGCACATAAAACATATACTTTGCATTTAATCATTAAAACATTGTAGCGGAGACATAAGACAAATGGCATTTCATTTCATCATAAAAACTTTTGCAAAATAATGCATCGTTTGTCGGTTACAAATTATATTGTTGTATTACATCACAAAAGCTTTATATAAATGGATGCCATCCAAAAAAGCTGAGCAGCTACCTCGTGCCATTCCCAGCAACCTTACCTGCCAACTGGAAACACATAAAAGTCAACGTTGCTGAGTGAGTTCTAGTTTTATAATAAAACATACTTTACTTTCATGAAACCGTTCTTTGCTTTCTTTCAAAATCGTACTATACTTTACATTCGTTCATGATCATACATCGTACGTACATATATATAATATCATTATTATCTTCTTTAATCTTTCATGCCTAATTCTTTACTTTTCCTTTCTGTCACCCATAAACCCTTCCCTTCTGTTCATGGCACTGAACCTAGGCCCATCATTGACCTTCTATAACGGTGTATCGCACCTTGTGGTCACAGTACCTAGGGTAAGGTTTATGTTTACTATGCAATACCTTTTTGTTCATGGTTCTAGACCTAGGCCTCCCATAGACCTTCTATAACGGTGCATCGCACCTCGTGGTCACAGTACCTAGGGTATAAATGTACATGTAGCATTGCCATAAGCAATACCTTTCTGTTCATGGTTATGGACCAAGGCCTCTCATAGACCTTCTATAACGGTGCATCGCATCTCGTGGTCACAGTACCTAAGGTATGCAGCAATAGTTCTATGCAAATAGTCAATCACAAAGAAAGACCTCGATGTGCATGCCATGCCTACAAGGCTAACATTACTTTCATTACATGTTAATGCATGCACTCTTACTTCATGTTCCTCTTTCATTATCTTTCACTTTATGTTACATAATACCTCGTTCATTCATTAACATAACACGTAAAGTCATAGGAAAGATAAACATACATCATCACAAGGAACATAAACATATCATTCATACATCATCATGCAGGGCATCATACACACATAACATACATCATGTTTAACCATGAAACATTATCATCATCATTATGCATAAGCATCAATCCTAATATATTACATGCCCAACATACCATTTATGACCTCAAAAGTCAACTTTCATAACCCTCGGGAACCTCTAGGTCAAAGCCTACATTACTCCTTTTCCCAGGAAGTCAGAATTTTTGTAAGTGTTCATCCGCATTTCCTATAGTCATCCGCATTCCTACGGTTCATCCGCATTTGCTATAGTTCATCCACATTTGCCTTACTATTCATGCGCATTGATTTCATCCGCATTTACTTTAATTCATCCGCATTAGCTTTGCTCATCCGTATTTCCATACTTAGTCAAATGCTCATCCGCATTTCCAGACTTAGTCAAATGCTCATCCGCATTTCCTGCACTTAGTCAATGTTCATTCGCATTGACTTCATCCACATTGACTTCATCCGCATTGACTTACCCATTGGTTAATGTTCATCCGCATTAAGCCTTTTCATCCGCATTACGTCCAAACACTTAGGCAGATTTAAAAACTTATCAAGTGGGTCTAAAACATCAGATTCAATTTCCATGCTCCATTCATCATGTTCTAAGCTTAATTCTTACCCTTTAAGCCTTAGAAACACAATCATACATCATCAAGCATTAACATAGTCACACATCACATCATAATATCATCATACAAACATTCAAGCACACGGGTCCGAGACCCAGTTTAATAAAAACATACATTCATGCATTTCCAGCCCCAAAATCAGTTAAAACCAGTAAAAGAGGGGTCGTAGAACTCACCTTTGCAGCTCTCAAGTATGGCTTCCTCCAAACTCGTTTAAAAATTGAATTCAATTGGTTAGAAACCCATTAAAAACATGCCCGAACACATACAAACACACATAAGCATCAACCTGAGGATAAGGCCAGCCAAGAACACCATAGAAGCATGAATTCTTACCTTGAATTCGAATTCTTTCTTGTTCTTCCTTCAAAGCCGAGAACATGCTGCTCTTTCTCTCTCTAAAATCTGAATATCAGTGGTGTATGTGACATATGGGCGGCCATACCACCTTTTACACCCACTTTTCAAACATTTTGTCCTTTTGGGCACTTTTTACCCCTAGACTTGGGTTTTATTTCTTTTCATTCTTTTCTTTCATTTTATTCTTCTCTTCCTTTGACTTTAAAATAACCAGTGTTACAAATTTGAAGGCACCCCAGATGTATCAGCTGAGTTTGTAATTGTAGTGCTGATACACACCTCATTTGCAGAAGTAGTTCCAACTGGAGCTGAAGATGTGTGACTTGAAGATCTTCTCAGCTCAAATCTTGGATCAAGATCACCTGTATTTAGATTTTCTTTAGATCCTGAAACATTCTCACAAGATTTGTTAAAACAGTTGTTAACTAGATCAAGATCAAATAGCCAATCAGGACCAGAACCAACCACACAATGTGTGTGTTCATTGAAAGTCACATTGGCTAACTCCTCAACAATTTTATTTCTGAGATTGTATACACTATAAGCCTTAGCTTGAGAAGAGTATCCAATAAAGTGTCCATCATCTGATTTCTCAGAAAACTTGGCAATTTGATCTTTGGTATTCAAGATGGTGCAAGGACATCCAAATGACCTGAGAAAACCAATGAAAGGTTTCCTCTTGTGCCGAAGTTCATAAGGAGTCTTGTCATGAGTCTTGACCACTAATACTCTATTATGCATATAGCAGGCAGTGTTGACTGCCTCTGCCCAGAAGGTGATGGGCAGCTTAGAGTCAGACAACATGGTTCTTGCAGCTTCAATCAGTGTCGTGTTTCTCCTCTCAGCAACACCATTCTGCTAAGGAGTCTTGGGAGCACTGTATTGTTTTGTAATACCCTTTTCATTACAAAATGTATCAAGGATTTGGTTCTTAAATTTAGTTTCTTGATCACATCTTATGATCTTGACCTTGTGATCAGATTGATTCTCAATCTATAAGATGAAATTCTTCAGAATCTCAAGAGTCTCATCCTTAGTTCTAAGGAAGAAGACCCAAGTGAATCTTGTAAAGTCATATGTGATCACTAAACAGTAAAAGGTCCTTCCTTGACTCATTACACTGGTGGGGCCAAAGAGATCCATATGTAACAAGTGTAGGGGTGTAGTGATGGAGTTCCTTTCCTTAGGCTTGTGAGATACCTTATGTTGCTTCCCTTTCAGGCATGCAACACAATGGTCATCACTTGTAAACTCTTTCTCTGGTATTCCAGTTACCAAATCATTCTTATTAATTTATTCATGTTCTTAAAGTTTACATGGCACATTCTTTTATGCCATAAGAAAGACTCATCACTATTGGCTTTAGACAGAAAGCATAAAACTTCTCCAAAGGGAGATGTTTCTTGCAAGTCCATCTTGTACATGTTCCCTTTCCTGGGGGCTCTAAGCAGGATGTGCTCATGAGGAATGACCACACCAGGCTTGAGAACAATGCACTCATGCTTAGTAAAGAGCATGTTATGACTCTGATCACACAATTGAGATACACTCAGAAGATTTTACCCAAGCTCTTTGACAAAGTTTACCTTTTCAATGTGAGCTTACCATTTGTGACCATGCCCCTTCCAGAAATGTAACCACCTTCATCTCCTCCAAAAGCAATTGGTCCTCCATCAATCCTTTCAAAGTTCTGGAGTAGTGACCTATTGCCTATCATGTGCCTGGAACAGCCACTATCAATGATCTAGACATTCTTGTTTGTCTTGAGCTATCCCTGCACAAAGAAAAGAATTAGTTACATTTAGAACCCAAGCCTTGCTTGTCTTGGGCTCATTAAGAGAAACAGAAGGTAATGCAACAGTAATAGATCCTATGGTTGTGCTAAAAGGATCTTGAGCTATTGTTGATGGAGAATTCTCAGTCACTTGGTCTTTCTTAGATTTCCACACCACCTTTGGAGTCTTGGACTTGACCTTTAAAACTTTGGAAGCTTTTGGAACTTTGGAAGTTTTGATGACTGAACCTTCGAAAGATTCTGCAGACAATGCAGTAGACTTCAGTGCTTCGGAAGAACTCCTTTCTTTTGAGACCAACTTCTCTTCCAAGGGTAATTTTCCACTTGCCTTCTTCTTAGATTTGAAGTTTTCGAAGGAAACAGATTTTCCTTCCAAGCTTGAATCTTCTTGGAACTCTTTGAAGTCTTTATCTTGGTCATATGGACAGTACTTTTAGGATTGTATGGGCAATCCTTAGCTATGTGAGTGATACTATCACACATGACACACTCAATTTTCTTCTTCAAAAGAGTCTTCTGCTAGGAACAAGACTTTCTTTGGTCACATCCCTTCTCCAGCTTCATCTTTGCAGATGTTGAGATAGTCCTTTTAGGCTAGGAACTGTTCTTGGAGTTTGATGGTCCAGGCTGTGAAGCAGTGATACACAACAGATCAGTCTTCTTCTTGTTACTGAGATGATTTGAACAAGAACCAGAACTCTTAACAGAAGAGTTTTGTTGATGTCTTCAGTCTTTACTACTTCAACCCTGCGGAGATGAAAACTTGTTTCTGCTTAGAATCAAAAGTAGCCTTGATCTCTTGAGCCTTCCTTGCCTTTCTCTTGCTCTTTCTAATCAAGTTCTTTCTTATAGACTTGGTCATCACAGTCTTCTTCTTCTCCTTAGAAGGGTAGTGGCCTTCTTAGAATCCTCCTCTTCACTCTTCTCATAAGAATTCTTCACTATCTTTTCTTCATCCTCTTCACTTATAGGATCTATGAGAGGAAGCTCATCTTCATAAGTTCCACACCTAGGTGGTCTTACAGACAAGATTGTGTGTGGAGGAGCTATCTTATAGGATCCCAGTCCCTGCTTGTTTTGATAGCACACTTTGTTGTGAAGGGATGAGGATATCATGTTCTTGAAGGTCTCTTCTTCAAGAACACTCTTTTCTACCCTGGCTTTGCTGACCACAAGCTCAGCCTGGCACTCAGTCAGCTTGGTTATGAGATCTTTGATTTGAGTCCTAAAATTTGTGTGTTCATGTTTTAGAACTGAAATGGTTTTCTCTAGGTTCTCTATCTTCAGTTTATAATCATTTTCAGACTTTCTAAAATCAGCTTTTAAGACGTTTAAGGACTCAAGATCGGATCTCATTTCTAAGTTGTAGGACCTGTATCTGTTGACTTTAGCAATGCTTTTTGGGGTACAGAGATGTTCCAATACCTTGGCTTCATCATGATCTACCCTTAATGCTTGGTTTGGAGAAGCATTTTCCACCTGAAAGCTCCAGTCAAAGCCTCCTTCTTCAACAGCAACTCCAGCCTGCTGCTCTGGTTTCTCATTCTGGGTAGCCTTGTTAGTGTAGTTAGGTCTGGACTGTGTTTGGCCACCACTTGTTTTAGGTGCCTTACACTCTCTGGCAAAGTGGCCCATCAAGTTACAATTGTAACACTTGACTTTCCCTTTGTCCAGGCCAAACTTTTCACTGGTTGCATTGCTTAAAAACTTCCTTCCAGTCCTCTTGTAGAACTTCTTGGCTCTGTGAGTGAGAAGAGCCATCTACTGGACTATTTCCATGTATTCTAGATCATCTGGATGAATACAGTCCAGGTCTTCAAGAGTGAAAGAGAGTTACCACAGCTTTCATCAGAAGACACAAAAGCTTGAGAAGAGCTTGTCTCTTGAATGGGCTTCCTTGATCGTAGTTCTCCCTTGGTGTCTTGGAAAGGTGATGAAAGGACCCTTTGGTGAGTTGTCAGGGTAGCATATGAGATGATGTTGGGGTTCTATGTTATCCCTTTCAACCACATGTAGGTGTGAACCCATTTGATTGTTGGAGTTGCCAGATGAACCTTGCATGTTCATCTCCATCTGGTAGCCACTGAGAATCCCATATAACTCTGTCAGAGTAAGAGTTTTGAGATTTTCAGTCCTCTTGATCACCACACATTAGTGTGTCCACTGCCTAAGAAGTGAGGACATGAACTTCCTTACAATGTCCCTGTTCTCAAGAGGAACTCCTCCATCCATAAGGGTATCCATAATATCAACATACCTGAAGTATTGCTGAGTCATGGTTTCTCCTGTTTTGAAGGTGAAGTTTTCAAACAGCTGCTTTAGGGGATCCTTCTTGTTCTTATTGGCTTCAGAAGAACCCTCATACATCAATTTCAGTGCATCCCACAGCTGCTTAGCTGTTTTGCACTTCTTGAAACCTCTGTACACAAAGTTTGGAAGGGCAGTTTGAAGTGCTGTCATGGCTTTTATGTCAATCTCTACTCTGTTCCTATCTTCATCAGAGTAGTTAGCCACATCCTTGGGGATCATACCAGCACTAGTAGTAGAGGCGGTGCTAGGTATGAATGGTCCATTCTCAATAGACTCCCACATTCTTGAATCAAGAGACCTGATGAAACCTTCCATTCTCAAACACCAGGTATCAAACTCATCAAGAGTGATCAGTTGGGACTTGTTCATGGTTCCAGTTTCCATATCAGTCTTGGAAATGGCTGCCATTTGAAAATTTGAGTATTTGTGTGTGTGTGTGAGGGATCTTAAGATGGTGAAATCTTATATCAAGAGCCTGGAAAGCTCTGATACCAAATGCAGAACCAGTGAAGTGGGTCACTTACAACACAACAACACAAAGAGGAGATTAACCAACTTAATCAAACAGTAAACTGGATTAACCACAAATGGCACACTAAGAACACAAGTAATGTATGAGACAGAACAAAAGAACACAAGTGTATGGTTTTCAAGAATGCAGTATATTGCTTTCTCTATGTTCTATTACAAGTGTTATAAAGCATATGAAAGATACAAGAACATGAGATACTTATACTACATCCTATAGCCGGCTATACTTTGAAAGCTAGCTGGATACAATTGACTAGACACACAAACAAAATCATTTGTTGAGTCAAAAGGCAGATTGCCTTTTGACTAGTGACTATGGCATGCCATAGCTCACATCCTTATCTATTACAAAAGGATAAAGTACAAGAAGTACAAAGTAACAGACTCGAGACCTCAATGTACAGTTACCAAAAGCATAGACCTTTTTACCAACTCATGTAAGTTGGTGACATTACAGAGATGCAGCGGAAAGGTGTCAAACTTTATGCAAAAGTACATCAGATAAAGCATGTGTCAAAAGTCTTCAGAAGAAATCTGTCTTCATGAGTTGAAGCTTTGGAAGACTTTGTCTCTGAGGCTTCGGAAAACTTCATCTTTGGCTTCGAAAGATATTGGTCTTGGCTTCAGAAGATTTCACACTCAGAATATTTCTGTTGCATGTGTGAAACTTCCTAAGCATTCTTCTTCAATGCACTTGTGCAGCATGCAGGATAGAATTTGGATGTTTGAGTTGCATCAGCCTCTTCATTAATCTCTACATATATAGATGTATATATATACATATATATATTATATATATATATATATATATATATATATATATATAGATATATATATACACACACATACATACATATACATATACGTATATATATACATCTATATAGATATATATATATATACACATATAATATATATATACGTCTATATATATATAATACGTATATATGTATATGTATATGTATATACGTGTATATATATATATACGTATAGGTATATATATATACGTATATGTATATACGTATACGTATAGGTATATATATACGTATATGTATATACGTATACGTATATATATAAGTATATCTATATATATATATATATACGTATACGTATATATATATATATATATATATCTGTATATACGTATATATATCTATATATACGTATATATATAATATATACGTATATATATATACACACATACGTATATATACGTATATACAAATATATATATATATATACGTATTATATATCTATATATATATATATAATATATACGTATATTACGTATATATATATACGTATATATACGTATATATACGTATATACGTATATATACGTATATATACGTATATACGTATATATATACGTATATATACGTATATACTATATATATACGTATATATATATATATATATATATATACGTATATAATATATATATACGTCTATATATATATATAGACGTATATATGTATATGTATATGTATATACGTGTATATATATATATACGTATAGGTATATATATATACGTATATGTATATACGTATACGTATATAATATATATATACGTATATGTATACGTATACGTATATATATAAGTATATCTATATATATATATTATACGTATACGTATATAATATATATATATATCTGTATATACGTATATATATCTATATATACGATATATATATATATATACGTATATATATATACACACATACGTATATATATGTATATACAAATATATTATATATATATATATATATATATATATAGATATATATATATATACGTATATACGTATATATACGTATATACGTATATATACGTATATATACGTATATACGTATATATACGTATATATACGTTATATATTATATATACGTATATATACGTATATACGTATATATATACGTATATATATAATATATACGTATATATATATACACACATACGTATATATACGTATATACAAATATATATATATATATATATATATATATATATATATATATATATATATAATATTATACGTATATTACGTATATACGTATATATACGTATATATACGTATATACGTATATATACGTATATATACGTATATACGTATATATATACGTATATACGTATATACGTATATATATACGTATATATATATATATATATATATAACGTATATATACGTATATACGTATATATAATATATATATATACGTATATATAATATATATATATATATATATATATATATATATACGTATATATATATATATATATATACGTTATATATATACATACGTATATATATGTATATATACGTATATATATATACGTGTATATACGTATATATATTTATACGTGTATATACGTATATATATATATATATACGTGTATATACGTATATATATATATATTATATACGTATATATATATCTATATATACGTATATATATATATACGTGTGTATATATTATATATATATATATGTGTGTGTGTATATATATACGTATATATATATATACACGTATATAATATATACGTGTATATACGTATATATATATGTGTGTATATATATATATGTACCTATATATATACGTATATATTTATATATATCTATATCTATATATATCCTCAAGATGTTCTGACTCATCCTACGGTTTAGAAAAGAATGTTCTTTCTTCTTCTTTGGCTTTGGCTTTGAAGCCATCCTTTTCTTTTTCTTTGTTTCTTTTAACTGAAAAGACTTGCCTGCAGCACTTGATTGATCTTTTTTTTCTTTTTCAGTTGGGTCTTCCTCTCTTACAGGTTCATAAGGAGAGGGAGTTTCACCCTGCTGTGGATCAGAAGATGAAGCTTGCTGAGATTCAACAGGAGATCCAGGTTGTGTTGTCTCAGGTTGTTCAACTGTAACCTCCACTTTAGGTGGAGCTTGACTTGGAGGGGAGTGTAAGTCAATCAGCTCTCCACTCTTGATCTTCTGGATGATTACCCTGATATGCTCATCCATGGTGGATAGAGAGATAGGGCCATGTCTCCTTCCGGAGAATCCATACAGCTTCAAGAAGCTCATCATCCTCTGCATGTCTGCAAACTTCTTCATGCTCTTCGGGATGAGGGCTCTTGACTTAGCAGCTTCTTTCCTTAGGTTTCTTTTAGTCATCTTTCTTTCCTTGACTATCTCAAGTTCAAGTTGTTTGAGATACTCAAAGTCAATATAGTCATAGGATATGGGAAGAAGTGCATCTGCCTGATAGAGGCCTGTGGCACTCAGGTAGTTAATCATCTTGATCCTGTCTTCTTCTTTGTCTACCTGAGGTTCTTGTTGAACCACATCCTCATGTGTAGGACTTTCTTGAACTTGGGAGAGAGTAGGCACATGCTTATATAATCTTTTCCTTCTTCTCTCTTCTTTCATTTGTACCAGTAGCTCAGCATCTCCTGCCTCTTTCTTCTCCTTTGACCTTTCCATGTCAACCAGTTCATTTAATTCCTCTAAGGGGAGAGAAATGACATTGTCTATGTCATAGTTCCTGATCTACAAGTAGTTGATCCTGACTGCCCTCAACTTATCATCCTAAGTGTTTGCTTTGGGGCAGTTCGGATAGTAGTTTCCATAAGTCTTGCAGACCCAGAAGAGGAACTTTTTCCCCTTAGCTTCCTTTTCCTCTCTCTCTCCTCCTCCTTCTTAATCTCCTCAGATATCATATTTCTTTTCCCTTTATCACTCACAGACCTTTGTGACTTAGGGTGGAGAGAGCTTTGGCCTTCATTGCTTGGTGTAGCTTCCAAGCTCTGGCCAAAGAGAGGTTGAGAAGCACCTTCACCAGCAGGTTTCTCAAAAAGGGTATGCATCTCTGCAGCAGTTGATGATGATAAGACAAGGCTCTTAGGTTCTGCCATTGGGCCTTCAGTCAAGGTTTCCCCTATGAAACTAATGTTAGGTTCTGCCTCAACATCCAGTTGACCGATGACATTGCCTGATTGCCTGTCTCCTTCTAAAGCTGAACTCTGCAGTGATCCTGTCTTGGATTCTTTTAGCCAGCCTCACAGCTTGTCTTGATTGGCTTTGATTGGCAAATGGCATGTTGACTAGATCCAGACCTTCATAGAAGTTCAAGGTCTAAAAATTGAAGATCTCTTGCTGCCCTTGAACTATAAGAATGATGAGGGCTCTTCTGTTGTTGTCATACCTCCACCCAATGATGTGATTTGAAGTTGGTGGAGATGACATAGCCCTTGGTATTCCTTCCTCAAACAGACTCTGTATGTAGGAGTCTATAGAGTCCACATCAATGTGAACTTGAGGAAGTTGCTGAGTGTGCATAATTGCCAGTGAGGATGGTGAGTCCTTAATGTCCACACTCTCTAAAGAACTCCCAGGTTCTATGATTGTAAGGCCTTTCTCCCCCTTTTTGGTAGCATCACCCACTTGCATAGGTGAGCTAGGAGTTAGGTCATTCACATCCATAGGTTCTTGTGTTCCTGGTTGAGCTCCTCTTAAAGTCTCCTAGCTAGTATTTCCTTAAGATAAAAAATCTCAAGTTGCTGATCATTGACCCTGTTTTGCAAGGTAGTCACTTGAGATTCGAGATGACTGACCTTGGAGACTAAATAGGTGCATGTTATGGACAATTTTTGCACCTTTAGTCTCAAATTCCTCTTATCTTTATCAGAAGAATCATTAGGGGATGAGATGATTGCACCAGAGTCCTCTCTCTCATCACCAGCTTCAGGTTCTTGGCTGCTGGATTTTCTCTACTCATTGGCAGCCTTAGTTGAGGTGTTAATGGGGTGAGTTGCCATGGTTGAGGTCTTAATGATGGAATCACTTGCAAAAGTGAGAGCCTATTCCATATGGACATCCTGAACAGGTTCAGAAGTGTCCACCTTAGTAGTGGGTGACTGATGTGGGATAGATGTAGGAGTCTTAGGAGCACTCATCTCTCTTTGAGTAGGGGAAAAGAAGAGCGACTCATGATACTCACTAAAACCTAAATCTTCATCAATATAGAAGTCAAGGTTGGGGATAGGTTGGTTTAAATCCAAAGGCTGGGAATGGTAACTATCCCCTGAAGGTTGATCACTTGAGTGTTGAGACTTAGAGTGATGGCTTAAGGCATTTGGGCTTATGAGCTCATCAGGCTGAGCATGAGGAACCTCAGCACTGATCATTGAAGGAATGGGAGTGGTCTGCTCCTTAAGAGAAATGGGAGCTCTAGTGTCCACTTCTTCCTGTATGGGTGAGTATATGGGGACCTGCATAGACTGAATAGTCTATATAGGGGTTTGTTTCATTTTCTTTGGTAGGTGAGGGTGATTTGTGGCTGTTGAGATGGTTGGGATATAGAAGGTGTGTGTTCAACACTAGCTGGTGCTATTAGGTTGTCACCTTGAGCAATGTACTCTAACATTTTTGGGACAAGGGCTATTTCCACCCCAGAGAAGCCAACAGTGGGCTTTCTTAGTATTTTAAAGATGTCGGGATTCATCTATCCCAATTTAAGAGTATTACTTGTTCCCCTTAACTGTGAGCCCAATTCATAGTTAAGAATGTATTGAACATATCTAGGGAATATATAGTACTCTAAGGAGTCCAAGTTTGCAAGCAGATTAGTGTAAACAAACTGAGAGTACCTGAACTTGACTACCTGAACCATCCTATAAACAATGAAGGAGAGATCCTCAAGAATCTGGTCCCATCCATGATGCTTGTTTGATAAGCTATGGATGACCACATGGAGCATTAATTTCCATTGGGATGAGATCTTCCCTTTCCTAAAGGTCTTGACAGAGAAGTCTCCCTCATAGCCCATCTGCACGAAGGACTGGTTAACAGATTCTTTAGGAAAGAACACCTCACCTTCTTCATCATCCAGCTAAAGATGCATGTTGATGATGGCCGGAGTGATAAAGACTGTTCTCCCATGCACTGTGCCAGATAGTGCCTTCTCCCCATCCATGATGACCTCTTGGCAGGTCTACCAAAATTCTAGCAGTTGATCCTCATAAAGAGTAGGATTAATGGTTAGGGATGTGAAGTAGTTGGATAGAGTTAGAAACGGCATACCTCTAAGAAATGAGGATCTTTCTTAGAGTGTAATAGAGCAACTTGGTTGTGTTGCCTGTGTAACTGCATGGTGAAGTTTGGATCATTTCTGCAGTTAATTTTGGCCATTTTGAGGAAGCTTAAGGATGAACAAAGAAGAAAGAAAGTAATTTCAGAGAGAAATTTGGGTTTTAGGTCTGGAGGAAAGAAGGAGATGATAGAAAGAGGGGGAAACCGTTGAGTTTATATGTAAAAAAGGATTTCAGATAAAGTTTAATGAAAGAGGATAAACTTTGAAATCAGGATGACGGTCCCACCTCTGAAAAGCAGTCATGTTGCAACCACCATAATCACTATCTGTATAAGCATACAGATTGAAATCGGAATTCTTAGGACACCACAAACCAAGTGTTGAAGCACCTTTGAGGTATCTTAGAATCCTTTTGACAGTAATAAGGTGAGACATCTTAGGGTTGGCTTGATATCTTGCACAAATACATGTAGCAAACATAATATCAAGCCTCGCCCTGTATAGGTGTTCATCCACACACTCCCCCTCAAGATCAGGTCCGAGGGAGTGGTTTCTTGCTATGGGTGTCTTAGCAATCTTACATTAGTCATTTTAAATTTTTTAAGTATGTCATGAACATACTTTGACTGACTAATGAAGATGCCATCTTCAACTTGCTTCACTTGAATTCCCAGAAAGAAATTGAGTTCCCCATGGCACTTAATTCAAATCTGTCCTTTATCAGCTTCTTAAAGTCTTTGCAGAGCCTTAGATTAGTTGAACCAAAGATGATGTCATCTACATATACTTGAACTAGCATCAAGTCATTTCCCTATCCTTTGATGAAGAGAGTTCCATATATAGTGCATCTTCTGTATCCATGCTTGCAGAGATACAGAGATAGAGTCTCATACCACTTCCTGAGTGCCTGATGCAGCCCATAAAGAGCTTTGTCAAGATTGTAGATATAATCAGGATGATCAGGATCTACAAAACCAGGTGGTTGCTTGACATACACCTCTTCATCAGTCACTCCATAAAGAAAAACATACTTGACATCAAGTTGATAGACCTTGAAGTTCTTGGATGCAGCAAATGCCAGAAATATCCTAACAGCTTCCAGTCTTGCTACAGGAGCAAAGACATCAGTGTAGTCAATCCCTTCTTCTTTTGTGTATCCTTGAACAATAGTCTAGCCTTATTCTTGATGATAATGCATCTATCATCCTTCTTGTTCCTAACACCCATTTCGTTCCAATGGTAGTCTTCCAATGTGGAAGAGGACAAAGGTTCCAAACTTTCTTCCTTTTGAATTGAAGCAATCCTTGTTGTATAGCTTCAACCCAACTTCCATACTTGAGAGCCTCATCAACTTTCTTGGGCTCTATCTGGGATAAGAAACAAGAGTGAAGACAAACATTTGCTTCATGGGTTTGTCCTCTTGTTCCTACCCCTGTGACAACATCTCCAATGATGTTTGTGGTGGGTTGAGACTTGTGGATTCTAAGTTGAGGGATCACAACAAGTTGCTGAGAGAGACCTAAATTAGAGAAATTTAGATCTGGCACAGATGTTTCTCCCACCACATCAGCACACTTATCAAGAGAGACTTGTGTTGATCCATATGTACCTAGTTTACGATCTTAATGTAATATGTCTGTCATGTCCTAAATGTAATGAAACGTATGAGTTGAATGAAACATAATATGTGGTTGTTGGTCTTAATGTTTAATGTTTCAGTGTATGTTTTAATGTTTATCATTTATTAACGCATATTGAACCAACTATAAGGTTTATGGTTGTTTGAATAGATCATTGTCAAAGAATGATTGAGAAACATATTCAAACTTAGTCATATGAAGTTCTTATGCAAATGGCCCACGCTAATGGACCATAAGCATGAACAACTTCATGCTAATGAACCAATCACACGACTGAACCAGGAGACTGGATCAGTTGCACAATTGTGACATGAGATTGACTCAGTTGCACGACTGAACACTCAGTCATGCGAATGGATCAACCGCATGACTCAATCGTACAACTGAACCATGCTATTGGTTCAGTCGCACGAATGAGTAACCCTAACCTATAAATACCACTTAATTCGTGGAAAAACATAACACTTGAAGAATTTGACTCCTACACGTACCCTAGCCGTCCAGAACGTCCAAGAAATCCAGTCCAAGTTCATAGATCGTTCTTGATCGATTCCTATTAGTTCTTAACATTTAGGTTAATCTTATATCGATCAGGTTAACATTCTCACTTATTGGATCGCCAATCAAATAGGATTCCGCACTATTTGAGTTGGTATACAGGTGAATCAGTTAGTACTCCGTCCGGTACACGGTCCCTAACGAGTGGTATCAGAGCTTTGGCTCTTGATTTACGTGTGATTCAATCGATTTTGATATAAAAAATGTGTTTTTCACGCAAAAACGCAATCTTTTTGTGTCAAACATTGTATTGGACGTCTCCAGGTCAAAAATTTAACTTTTTCCGGCATACGACAATTAGGGTTAGTGAGAAATTCGTGTTTTTGCGTCAAAACACCTTAAACCCTCGAATTCTCAAAATTCAGCAGCTTTAGTCGCACGATTGACTCAATCGCACGACTGAATCCATATGCATCCCTCATACGCACGATTGGACTCATTCGTACATCCACTCGTACGACTGAATTGTCTATTCTCCTTGTTCATCCGCACCTATCCATTCGCACGATTGATTCATTCTCATTGGTTCATTCGCACGTTTAAGCCATTCGTATTGTTCAATCGCACGAGCTGTTCATCGCACACATTCATTCGCACAAGTGAAAAAGTTTGTTCCAAAGTTTAAAGTTGATAGTAATGGAGGATCAATATTCAACGTTCACCACAGGAAGGGATTCTAGGATTCAAAATATGTTGCTTCTAGACAATGACGTGGGAAATCATAACAAGCCCCCTAAGCTCATAATGTTAGATGAATACCCACAATGGAAGCAAAGATTTGAGATTTACTTAAATAGAGTAGATCCAAATTTACGGGAGTCGATAGAGATAGATATAGCATGCCTGTAGGTGCAGATGGAGTCAAACTTACCTTAGGCGGTATGACTGATGGCCGAAAGGTAAAGTACAATACAGAGAAGAAGTATATGCATTGCTAAATCAATCAATTCCTAAGGACATCTTCCATCAATTTTCTGAGAATAGGCAAGCTAAGAAACCGTGGGATGCATTGGAAAAGAGGTATGAAGGAAATGCATCGTTAAAAGTTTTGAAGGCTAAAGCATTGAAGAAGGAGTTTGACAACTTCTCGTCAATGGGAAAGGAGAGCTTGGATGACGTCATTGGTCGATTCTACCACCTGATGAGTGAGCTGCACACTCATGGAGTCACCACATCTATGGAAGACAAAGTTTCAAATTTTGCAGATGGGTTGCCCGAGAAGTGGAGTTCGTTTGTTTCCAACCTTAGACAGAATGATATGCTAGCGAAGTTAGATATCAATGATTTCATTCTAAAGCTGAGAGAGGAAGAGTTGAGGATGAAGTACAGGGCCAAAAGTCTTCATATGATCAGAATCCGACATTGTACAACTCAACTCCACAAGCCAAAACATCTGGAGCGCCACTACAAACGGCGTTCGTGTTGACTTCAGCTGGTCCATCTCAAGCCACCACTTCAGGATCTAACAGGTCAGGGTCGTCTGGTACCCAATACATAGCACCTGAAGCCAATTCTACAAAATTGAAGACCGAGAATCTCGGGAATGTGATAGTAGAGGTAGCAAAGGAGCACATGAATCTCTTAGCAGCTGTTGTCCACTCCTATAACGGGCTAGTTGCTGGGAAAATTAGGAACTGCCATTTGGTAGATAAGGACTACGAGAAGGTAGACGAGACAGAGCTAGAGAGAATGGACATCATGTGGGCCTTAGCAAGTGCTGGTCGGAGAGCTAAGAAGTTTGTCAAGAATACCGGACATAAAATGATTGCTACTAAGGACACAACTTTTGGTTTTGACAAGACCAAAGTTACCTGCTTCAACTGTAGGGAAAAGGGGCACTTCAAATATGAATGTGTAAAGCCCAAGAAGACAGGAAATGGGAATCCATTCTCATCTTTCACTCGTCAGGATAAACCCACAAGCAGCCCTACTTCATCGAGCAAGGATCCTAAAGCCTTAACCGCTCATGATGACAAGGACAGATTGGAGATTTCGGTTTGTGTCTCCGAGAGAATCCAACATTGCTAGTGTTGAATCCAGATGATTTGAGAACAGCAGCTTGCCGCAGCAACATATTCAGCTTCACAAGTTGACAACACAACTGATGTCTGCTTCTTACACTGCCACGTGACTAATCTTTTCCCAAAGAATTGACAACTTGATGAGTTGGATTTGTAGTTCATCTTGCATCTACCATAATCCGAGTCACTATACGCGGTAAGCTCAAAGTCATCGTCATGAGGATACCATAACCCAAGTGTTGGTGTACCCTTCAGATAACGAAATATCCTTTTGACCCCTATAAGATGGTTAACTTTTGGTTTCACCTGATATATTGAACAAAGACATGTTGCATACATGATATAGGTCTTGAGGCAGTGAGATACATGTGGGATCCAATCATTCCTTGGTACATGGTGGCATCAACCAGATCACCGTTCTCGTCGGGTGCTACATCATGGTTTCTAGCAAGTGGAGTCCCAGCTGCGGAAGCATTCTCCATGTCAAACCGACTGAGAATATCACCAACATACTTTGTTTGATGTAGAAATATCCCCTTTGGTGTTTGATCCACCTTTAACCCAAGAAAGAACTTCATCTCTCCCATGGCACTCATTTCAAATTCTGCCTTCATTACCGCTTCAAATTCTTTATATAAGTCTTCGTTCTCGGAACCAAAGATTATGTCATCAACGTAAATCTGAACAAGCAGCAGATCATCATCCTTTTCTTTGATGAATAGTGTATAGTCAATTACACCTCTACGAAATCCATGTTTCACAAGGTGAGTTGAGAGCTTTTCATACCATGCTCTCAGGGCTTGGTGAAGCCCGTAGAGAGCCTTATCCAGTTTGTAAACTCTATCTTGATGATATGGATCCTCAAATCCTTTGGGTTGACTGACATACACTATTTCCCGGATTTCACCATGAAGAAATGCACTCTTTACATCTAGTTGATAGACTTTTATCTTCATGTAAGAGGCATAGGCTAGGAAGATACGGATGGCTTCCATTCTCGCCACACGTGCAAATACTTCATTGTAATCAATTCCCTCGACTTGTCGAAATCCTTGAACTACATGTCGAGCCTTGTTCCTGATGATGACACCTTGGTCATCTTTCTTACATTTCAAGACCCACTTGGTCCCAATGACTTAGCACCTTTAGGTCTATCTACTAGTGTCCATACACCTAACTTCTTGAACTGAAGAAGTTCTTCTTGCATGGCACTTACCCATGCCTCATCGTTTAGGCCTTCACTGACGTATTTTGGCTCAAACTAAGATACAAAACAACGGTATGCACCATCGTGAAGATAACCTTTTTCCATTACCGAGGCATAATCAATTGAATACAGCTGATTTCTTGTCTGAACTCCTGATCTGACATCCCCAATGACATTATCCAGAAGATGATAGACATTTAGGTGTGATCCAGGAGTGGTGGGAACAACTACCTCAGAACCAAGATTATGAACGTTTGGTTCCGTATCTGAGGCAGTAGGAGTGTGAGGTTTCGAAGAATTAGAGGCATCTAAGTCAGATGCATGTGGACTTGCAGTAGTTGGAACCTGTTGCCCCTGATTGTTCTGATCATTCTCCACGGCTTCATCGTTAGAGTAAGAGTCACTTACCTCGAGTGCTCCCCCTGAGTGGTTAGGTGATTCACCTTGTGAACCAGATGATGTAGAGTCCTGTGATAGTGTGTTTAAGACATCATACATCATTTTGGCTGCTAACTCATCGTCAGAAGTTGAGAGAGGAATGTTGAATGACTTGAAGAATCCATCATAGTCGAAAAAGAATGTGGGTCCTTTTCCAGCAGGAGGGGTGGTGTATCTCTGATCATCGATGTTACACCACACCTCTACTTGACCCATTGAGTTGTTGTAGACTCTCTTATTCGGTATGTTGTATCCTAGAAAAATTCCCTCTTCAGCCTTCTCGCTAAACTTTCCTTCCTGAGTTTCTTCAGCAACGTACATGGTGCTCCAAACGGATCGAGGTACTCCAGATTTGGTTTATGTCGTTGAAGTAACTCGTAACACGTCTTGCCATGACGTTTTACCACCAGAATTCGATTTAACGTGTAACACGCATTGGAAACTACCTCATTCCAAAATTGGATAGGTAGTTTCGAGTCTGCTAGCATTGTGCATGTTGTCTCTATTAAGTTGCGTTTCTTTCTCTCAGCAACACCGTTCATCTGAGGAGTGTAGGCGGAAGTGAACTGGTGCACAATCCCCTTTCCTTTGCAGAAAGCCTCCATCCATTGGTTCTTGAACTCGGTTCCGTTGTCTAAGCATACTTGTCTCACCTTCAGCTTGTAGAGAGACTCCAGTGTAGTTACCATTCTTTGAATGATTCAAATGTTTCTGATTTTGATTTCAGAAACATTACCAAGAGAATCTTGAGTAGTCATCTGTAACTACATAGCAATACAAGTCGCCTGTGATGCTTCTTGTACTGACTAGACCAAATAGATCCATGTGAAGAAGCTCAAGAGGCAGGTCTATAGAATTAACTTTCTTTGCCTTATAAGACTTCTTTGTCTATTTGCCTTTCTTATAGGTGACACAAAAATCCGGGAGTTGGAAGTTCTTGACATTGACTATTCGCACTAGATCATTCTGGATCAAGTGGTTCATCTTCTGTGGATTGATGTGCCCCATTGTCCTATGCAAGGAGATAGAATCCTTCTCAGTAGCTTTTGACAAGAAGCACTGAACCCGATGATCCGTTGTGAAGGCCTTTGATAGATCCAAGACGTAAAGGTCATTATATCTTGAGGCTGACATTAAGACTTGTTCCTCCGAAATCACATAGTCCTTTTTCAGGACATAGCACTTCTTATTGTTGAAAACTACTTTAAATCCCTTATCACTAATTTGGGAAACCAAAAGTAGATTATTTTGAAGTTGTTGAACATAATTTACCTTGTCAAACTTCACTTTCTAGTTCCCTACTTTCCCTTGAGTTGTGATGTACCCTCCTTTCTTTCCAGCAAAAGAAACATGACCTCCTTTGATTTTTTTGACATTTGATAGGAGTGCCTGGTTTCCAGTCATGTGCCTTGATGCTCCGCTATCTACAATCCAAGCGTTTGTTTTAGCACTATAGCGAACACCCTGCACATTCAATTGAAAACATTAGCTAAGGAGAGGGATCCAAGCCTAACCGTCTTGGGTGTCCCAAAGGCATCACACATCATAAATTTTACCCATTGTCCATTAGAGGGTGAGGGATGATCATTTGTACTCTTGTTCTCATTACCAGACATAGACTTCTCTTTCCATAAGCCAGCTTTGTGTAAGGCCTGTTAGTGATAAACAGACGACTGGTTGATAAGTTGAACTTTAGGTTCACTGACTCTTTTTGGTGGAGTCATGGAGCTTCTTTTGGAAGAGCTTGATTTAGTGTCATAAAGTTCAATCTTTTCTTTGGTGTCTGATAATAAGGACAGTAAGACGCGATGTGCCCATACTTTCCACAGTTGTAGCATGATCTGCTTTCAACTTGACGATTTAACTGTTTTTATGGAGAAGTATGTGACACACGTGTGACTTTATTCTGTTTGAGCTTAGTCACTTCTTGTTTAGATGTTTTGTCTTGTTTAACAAAATTAATTGTTTGAACATTGTTAGCATCTTTTCCTTTTTGTTTATTTGGACTTAGACATGAAGCACGTGATTGGTTAATTTGTTTGGTATTTCTGGGTTCAGAAATAGACTTGGTTGAACCAGACTTTATTTTAACCTTTTCAAATTGTTCGTCCAGATTAACACAAGGAATTTACCTTTTGATTTTGAAGTGACATCTTTTGTTTAGTGACAGATTCATTTGGTTTACATGTGGAATCTGGATCACTTACAAGAAGAGTGGACACTAAATGATCCTTGATTGGGTTATTATTTATTGTTTACTTTTGGCATTCATCAAGGTCTCATGTGGTGGTGGTACCACTTTATATCCCAAACCCTCCTCATTGTTGCGTTCTCGCATAAAGTGTTGGACAATATGAGAAGAACTTGTCCAACTATGCAATTTTTTTTAATGAATTTACTTCTACTTCCAAAACTGCTTTTTGTTTCTTAATGTCTTCTAGGGTGTTTAGGTAGAACTTAATGTCATTAGCTTTGTTAAAAGCTACACTTCATTTTCCCTAAGTTGTTTATTCAAAAGTTGTGCTTATTTTGTTTTAAGACTCTATTTGCTTCTGTGCATAGTTGTAAGTCCTTTACTAAGTTATCACCATGGTCTAATAACCTAGCAAATTTCAAATCAATGCTTTCCCTAAATTTATTACAATCAAAACAAGCATGATTATTGAAAAGTTGAGTAGTGGTACTTACCTGAGAGGGTGAGGTTGAATCAGCCATCAAAGCAGTGTCTGACTTTTTGTTGATACATATATGTACCTAGATCCTGATCTGAATGTAATATGTCTTACACTTATGTAATTATTGGGTACCTAATGAAATACAAATATTTGGTTGTGTTTATAATGTTTAAATATTTCATTAATGAGTTGATTAACGCATATTGACGTAATTATATAGGTTTGTGATTGTTTGAAGTGTTATGCATAATGTTATAATGTTAAATACACTCAAACTTGGTGAAGTGAAGTTCTCATGTGTCCAACTAGACCATGCGCCCCAACAGTGGTCATGCGTCCGAATGGCCATGCGACTAAGTGTTCATGCGCCTATATAGTCCATACGCCTGAACAACTTCATGCGTCTAACTCAGTCGCACGACTGAAAGCTCTGTCGTGCGAATGGATCAAACGCATGGATCAATCGCACGACTGAACCATGCCAATGGTTTAGTCGCCCGAATGAGCAACCTTAACCTATAAATACCACTTAATTTGTGGAAAAACGTAACAATTAAGGAGCATTCATTCCTATTCAATTCCAAACGTACCCTAGCCATCCAGAAGCCTCCAAGTTCGTACTCCAAGTTCACAGAATGTTGCTGATCGATTCCCAATCGATTCTTCATGTTAGATACAATATATTATTGTTTCTACGTGCGTTCTCACTGATTGGATCGCCAATCAAGTAGGATTCCGCACTATTTGGTTTGGTCTACACGTTAATTAGTTTGTATTTCATTTGAATACAAGATCCTAACAAGTGGTATCAGAGCTTTGGCTCTTGATTACGTGTGATTCAATCAATTTTGATACAAAGGTTGTGTTTTTCACTAAAAACGCAATCTTTTTGTGTCAAAAGTTGTCTTGGACGTCCCCTGCTCATCAAGTTTTGGTTTCTACGGCAAAAGGCGATTTTGGTTGGTGAAAATTCGGGTTTTTTTACGGCTAAAACACGTTAAACCTAGAAATTTTCGAAAAACAGCAGCTTCAGTCGCCCGATTGACCCAATCGCACGACTGGACTTCCTTCGCATCCCCAGACGTATGATTGAACTCAGTCGCATCTTTATTCGTACGACTAAGCCTACTGGTCGCATTGTTCATACGCATCAGTTTTACTCACACAACTGGACCAAGCGCTTAGTTCAGCCGCACGATTGAACCAGTTGGATAGTTTCATTCACACGGGTAGCCCATTCACATCGCTCCATTCACACCAGTTAACAGATTGTTTATGAGACTTAAAGTTAATCGAGATGGAGGATGAGTTGTCAGCGTTTACAGTCGGGAAGGACTCACGGATTCAGAACTTATTGCTACTGGAGAGTGAGGTGGGGAATCATAATAAACCCCCGAAGCTTATAACATAAGATGAGTTTCCCCACTGGAACAACGTTTTGAGATCTACCTCAATGGAGTGGATCCAAATATGTGGGAAGCTATTTAGACGGGATACAGTATGCCGGTGGGAGCAGATGGGGTGAAACTTACTCTAGGAGGAATGACTGATGCACAGAAAGTTAAATATAATGCTGAAAAGAGAGTATATGCATTGCTAACACAGTCTATCCCTAAGGACATTTTTCACCAATTCTCAGAGAATAAACAAGCCAAGAAGTTATGGGATGAGCTGGAGAAAAGATATGACGGGAATGCTTCGTTGAAGGCAATTAAAGCTAAGGAACTGAAGAAAGAATTTGACAACTTTTCATCAATAGGAAAAGAGAGTTTAGACGATGTCATTGATAGATTCTACCATTTGATGAGCGAGCTGCACACACATGGTGTCACAACTACCATGGAAGATAAAGTGTCAAATTTTGCTGACGGGTTGCCAGAAAGTTAGGCTTCTTTTGTGTCAAATCTGAGACAGAATGGATTGCTATCAAAGTTGGACATCAATGATTTCATACTAAAGCTGGGAGAAGAAGCACTAAGGATGAAGTATCGAGCTCAGAATTCTTCGTACACTCAGAATCCAGCTTTTTACAATGCCACTCCTCAAGTTAAGACGTTTGGAGCATCTCTTCAGACTGCTTTTGTGTCAAGCTCATCTGGTCCTTCACAAGTCTCTCCTTCAGGATCAGAAACGTCAGGGTCTTCTAGTACCCAATATATCGGATCCGAAGCAAATGCTACCAGAATGAAGAGTGAGAATCTTGGAAACGTGACAGTAGAAGTAGCTCGAGAGCACATGGATCTCTTGGCAGCAGTGGTGCATTATATGATGGACTCATTGCTGGAAAAATTGGAAACTGCCATCTGGCAGATGAGGACTAGGAGCAGGTTGATGAGACTGAACTGAAAAGGATGGATATTATGTGGGCCTTAGCAAGTGCTGTCCAGAGAGCAAAGAAGTTCGTGAAGAAGACCGGACAAAACTTGGTTGCTACTAAGGACACTGCTTTTGGTTTTGACAAGAGCAAGGTGACCTGCTTCAACTGTGGAGAAAAGGGGCACTTCAAAAGAGAATGTGTGAAGCCAAAGAAGACTGGAAACGGGAATCCATTCTCGTCCTTCCCTCGTCAAGACAAGCAAGCTAGCAGTTCTACATCATCAGGCAAGGATCCAAAAGCTTTGACCGCCCATGATGATAAAGGACAGGACTGGAGCTTTAGGTTTGTATCTCCGGGAGAATCCAATATTGCGAGCATGGATGACTTAGATGATGATTCCGCAAGTGAAAGAGATATAGCAGTTGAGATAGCGACGTCACATAGTGAAGAAACTGCAACAGAGGTTAGCTACAAGCCTGAAGAAGGGACGTCTACAACAAAGAAAGAATCACCAGAACCAGAGACATCTGATGCTGCACTGATGACTACTTCATCAGAACCTCCTCAGGTAAGTTCAACTAACCAACTTTTCAAAAATCATGCTTGTTCTGACTGTGATAAATTTAGAGAAAGCATAGATCAGAAATTTGCTAGGTTGTTAGATCATAATGATAGCCTAGTAAAGGATTTGAAACTGTGCACTGAGGCAGATAGAGTTTTAAAACAAAATGAGCATAGTTACAAAGAAAAGGTAGACCTGTTGAATAAACAGCTTAGGGAAACTGAAGTAGTAGCATTTAACCAAGCTAATGACTGTTGGACAAAAAGAACCAATGAGCCAAGATCAGAAAACCTCTAAGTCCCACATGGTATCACAACAACTGCTGAAAGCGTCATCAGTAGTTTGACAAGTGCTCAAGACTTCAAACAGCTGAAGATCAAGTGCTGAAAACTTCAACAGCTGGAGAACTAAAGTGCTGAAGTACAACAGCTGAAGAACACAAGTACTGAAGCTGAACAGCTGAAGAATACAAGTGCTGAAGCTGAAAGACCAAAGTACTGAAGTACAACAGCTGAAGAGTTTACAAGTGCTGAAGATCAACAACTGATGTACAAAGTCTGAAGACAAAGACTGAAGACATCAGCTGATGATATCTACTGAAGTCATCAGCTGATGAAACATCTAAAGTTCAAAGTCTGAAGATCAAGTACTGAAGTTTCAGTAGTTTTTCACAACTGCTGAAGAAAACTTCTTCAGTAGTTGTGGTATCAGTAGTTTTATATTTCTAGTTTCAGTAGTTTTGTAAAACGACTGAAGAGCTTGTTCTTCAGTCGTTGTAGTTTCAGTTGTTTTATGTTTTTCAGTAGTTATAACAACTGATAACACTTAGCATTTTTGTAAGGAGATGTCAGCTGTTTTGACATCTTCAGTAGTTGTGTTTCAGTTGTAATAAATCTGTTAGATGTCACTATCAAGTGACATCAGCAGACGTCACATCTCTTATATAAGAGGTGTCGACCTTATTGTAATTATGACATTCTGTTACCACGAAAGCGAATATTGAATGAAATATATTTGCTGAAATTCTCTCTCTATAACCGTCTTTGTTCTTCATTGAATATCGTTTTGTTCTTGTGAATCGACTAATTCATTATTTGAATTCCGCTGCAATACTCTTCAATCAATGAAACATAGATCACTGATCCTAACAAGTGGTATCAGAGCAGGTTAATCATTGATCGATCTAACAATTGATCATTGAAACTGCTAATTGATTTCTGTGTTTTGATTGAATTAGCATATTTGCAAGAACTGGTTATAGATTATTGAATTTCTGTCGCTTTCGTTCATTTATTTTGAGATCTTCTGGTTCAATTGGTTGTTGCATTTTGTTCTAAATCTGTTTTAGCTTACCGAATTTGATTGAATCTAGATGACGACTCCTTCTAATGATCCTCACAATACCGGCTCCTCAACCAAGCCTCCGATGCTGGTAAGGACCGAGTATAACATATGGCAACGAAGAATGCTTCATCACCTGTCTGTTAACAGTTCAGGTTGTTGGACATCTGTGGTACATGGACCACATAAGCCTATGGTGAACAATCCGGAAACCATCAAATGGTTCCGAAGAAGAAGGAACAATGCTCTGATGAAGATCGGAAACTGTTTGAGATTGATGCTAAAGCCCATGGAATTCTGGCCATGGCAGTGCCTAATGAAATCTATTCAGGGCTTATGCATCATGAACTGCTCATGATCTCTGGAATGCCCTGAAGGAACAATTCGGTGGCACAGATGGAGGTCTTAGCAAACAATAGAGAATCCTTGCCCAACAATATGAGACATTCTCTCATAGAAAGGGTGAGACACTGACTCAACAGTTTGAGCGCTTTTCCTGCTTGATATCTGAGCTGAAAATGGTGAAACGGGAATACACCAATAGCCAGATGAACAACAAATTCCTCAGATCACTTCCTGAGAGATGGGACACATACACTATTGTTCTACGCTCCAGTGCAAATCTGAATGGTCTATCTCTCACCCAACTTCATGGGAAACTGCTTACATTTGAAAGAGAGATAGAGCAGAAGAGGAAACTGTCCTCATCAGGAAGCTCACTAATGACTTTGTACCAGGGAATACTGCCTTGGTTGGTCATGAGTCAGAATATGCTGCATCTGAAAGCAATTATGATGAGCATATAGATTTCTCTTCAAATAGTTCTGATCATGCATTTGTTGGATTGAGAGTCATTCTGGCAGTAATAGTGACAATTAATGCTTCATCATGGATGATCTGAAAGGAATAGCTGATGAGATCTAGAAGAGATGGATATTCTGAGCCAAATGGCACTGATTAATATCAGATCTCAAAAGTTCTATAAGAGAACTGGCAGGAAATTTCCTACTCTCTCTGGCAGAACCAAAGTGGTTTTGACAAGAGTAAGTTGAGGTGTCACAAATGCCAAAGGCTAGGACACTTTGCAAGAGAGTGTAGATCACTGGATCTAACTCTTCTGCACCCTTTGTGACTTTTCCTAGTACTAGTCCACAAAACAGAGGGCAACATCCTGCTGGTTCTGGTCATTATTCACATCCTAGATCTCCTGCATACTTTGTTCCCCAGGGTCAAATGTCATATCCTTATCCCTGCTATTATGTGCCTCAACCAAATCCTGTTCAAGCTCCAATTGCACAACAACCAACACAAGCATTGCCTGAACCACAGCCTTCCCAATCTCATCAACAAACTCAACCTCAACACACAGCTTTTTCACCCCAGGAGTTGTTGACTGGAGCAGTTTACCAGATGACTTGTCTGGTCATGAACAACTGTTCTCAGGTGCTGGTCAACATGGTGGTGAAAGTCCATTTGGAAATCTAGCTCTTATGGCTTTGGATTCTGCTGATACTTCATCCTCTAATGCCTCTACACCAAAGGTATCATAGTATCCTCTAAGGCAAAAGCCAAATTATGTTCTGACACATGCATAGCAACATTTGCATCTATTAGAGAAGCAAATGTAGCTTTAATCAACAAGAACATTGAGCTAGAACAAATAATTTCCAAAAACAAAGCTGAATTTGAGTCTGTGCTTAATGATAAAAATGATGAGATTTACAAATTGAAATGCCAAATAACTGATGATAGGCTAGGGAAGAGATACTTCTAGAGAAGTATGAAGATCTCAAAGAAACCCTTGCAGTTACCCAGGTAGAGTGTGATAGATGGGTACAATCATGCAAAGGTTTTGAAATGCTTCTTAGTAAGCAATCTGCTTCCAACGTGAAGTTTGGCATTGGTTACAATCACACTGCTCCACCTACAGATTTTACTCCAAGAGCAGAGGTAGAATCTTATGGTGAGAGTAATAACCAATCCATCTCATCATGTGATCTACTTTCTGGAACAGCACAATCAGAAGTAGAAGTCAGCATCAAGCCCTCTCAGAACCTATCAGCTGATGTTGATGGTTCAAATGCTGACACTCACATGATCAATGAGTTGATCAACTCAGGAGTTAATTCTGAAAGTCCTGAAAGGACTAGAGAGCAGGATTTAACACCTGAAGTTCAAAATCCAACTACTGCCAGTACTAAAGAGAATAAAACTGTCAGTAGAAAGAGTTTGAAGACTACTAAAGAGGCAGTCAAGAAAGCAAACAATGCTTCCAAAGCACTGAAGAACAAGTCTTCAGTTGCTTCACCCTCTTTAGTTGATGATCAACCTAAGTTGAAGAAGAAACCATGTGAAGTATGTGGTTTGTTCAATCATCTTACAGATGATTGCTGGTACAACAGAGGTTCCAAACTCAAACAAAAAGAAGAAATTAAAGAGAAAATGGTAAAAATGAAAAATGAGTTTGAGACCACATTTGTATCAGCAACATCAAATCCTGTAACCCTTAAGTCCTCAAAGAAATCCAAAAAGGAAGGGGTTAAACAGGTGACAGCTGAGAGTGCTCAGAAGAAGAAGGTGCAACATAGGAACTTATCAAACTCCACTGGCAATGTGTCTGATGAGCTGAAAGCTTTGTCACAAAATCAGACACAGCTGGTTATGATGGTTCAACATCTGTTGGTTAGAGTTAACCAATTAGATGCTCCTATGTTGAAACCACAGAAAAGGAGATCCAAGCAAAGGATTCCTCTTCTTCACTATCTTCTTCCTCTCAAGCTGTTGTTACTAATAAACCTGTTAGTTTACCATCTGTTGATGAGACCAGGCCCAAAACCAAAAAGGTTTGGGTCTCTAAAACTAACTGATTGTTTATTATTGCAGGGTTCTCCAACATGCCAAAGTAGCATCTGTATGTAGACAGTGGGGGATCTATGCACATGACTGGAAACAGTTCTCTTCTTCATGACTACTCTCAAGGAAAGAAGGGCTTTGTTTCTTTTGGCAATGATGCTAGGGGTTACATCATTGGAAAAGGCTTTGTCTCCAATGGAGAAATCAAATTTGATGATGTTAATCATGTGGAAAATCTCAAGTACAATCTCTTGAGTGTCAGTCAAATGTGTGATAAAGGCCATGTTGCTCTTTTCACCAGTCAGAACTGTAGGATTCTGTCATCCAAAGTTTTGCATTTGATTGACAAGGTGTTGGATGATCACACTCTCCTGAGAGCCAACAGGACAGGAAGAGTGTATGCCTTAGATCTTTCCAAGAAAATAGATCTCAAAGGCAATCCTTGCCTATTTTCCAAAGCCTCTTCTCAAGAATCTAAACTGTGGCACAGAAGGCTGGGTCATGTTAATTTCAAAAACATGAATCAGCTTATCCACAATAGTTTAGTCAGAGGCTTACCAATAAAGGAGTTCCACTGTGATGAAACCTGCACTGCTTGTTTAAAAGGAAAACAGCACAAAGTCTCATTCCCTCCTATTGAAGAGCCTAAGTCCACTGCCTGCTTGCAATTACTGCATATGGATCTATTTGGTCCTGTGAGAGTGATGAGCATGGCAAAAAGAAATACTGTCTGGTAATTGTGGATGATTACTCCAGATTTGTATGGACTTTCTTTCTACATTCAAAGGATGAGGTTGCTCAGAAGGTTATTAACTTTGTGTTGTATATTGAGAAGCAGTATTCCCTTCCAGTCAAGTGTATCAGGAGTGATAATGGAACTGAATTCAGAAACCATACACTTGATGACTTCTATCTCTCAAAGGGAATCAAAAGGCAGTTTAGCATCCCAAGGACTCCAGAACAAAATGGAGTAGTGGAGAGAAAGAACAGGACCCTCATTGAAGCTGCAAGGTCCATGCTGGCTCATTCTGGTTTGCCACTGACCTTTTGGGTTGAAGCTGTCAACACAGCTTGCTATGTGCAAAATAGAGTTTTAGTAAATCAGAGGTTGATGAAGACTCCATATGAAGTTCTCCATCACTTGGCTCCTCTAATTTCATTTTTCAAAGCATTTGGGTGTCCCTGTTTTATTCTCAACACAAAGGATCAACTCCATAAATTTGATCCTAAGGTGGATGCTGGGTAATTTGTTGGTTATTCATCTACTTGCAAGGCATACAGAGTCTTCAACTGCAGAACAAAGATAGTTGAAGAGACTTTGCATGTGAAGTTTAATGAATCTCCTTTGGACAAGATTCCACAAAACCCTGTGGAGTTGTTTGATTTGGACATACTGCAATATGTTCCTTATCAACCTCCAGCTGTTGCAGATCCTGTGGCTAAATCATCTTCTGCAGCATGTCTTCCACCTGGTGGTATTGATGATGATGATGATGATGATAATATCATACTCACCTATTCAAGTTTAGTGACCAACTGCCTGTGTCTGCTAAATTTGATGTTCCTGTAGCTTCAGCAGTTCCATCCACAACAAATGCTGATGAGATCTCTGTTTCCTCTACATCTTTTGAGTACCATCAAATTCTTGGTTTCAAGAGTCTACATCAACATCTGCTGCTGCTGAAGGTTCTACAAACACTTGCACGGATCTCATTGTTTATCAAGAACTGAAGAATCACCCCATGTCTCAGATTATTGGTGATATCAATGCTGGTGTTTCAACCAGAAGTCAATTGTCTAACTTCTGCTTCTATGCTCTCTTCATCAGTCAGCTAGAGCCAAAGAACTACCATGTTGCTTTGAGAGACAATGGATGGGTTGAAGCTATGCAGCTTGAGCTACTTCAGTTCAAGAAACAGCAAGTGTGGGAACTTGTTCCTCTTCCCCCAGGTAAGTGTGCAATAGGCACTAAATGGGTGTTTAGGAATAAAACTGATGAAAATAGGCTTATTGTTAAGAACAAGGCTAGACTGGTTGTACAGGGGTTTTCACAAGAAGAAGGTATTGACTATGATGAAACCTTTGCCCCTGAGCCAGACTAGACGCAATCAGATTGTTCTTAGCCTATGCTGCATTCCACAATCTTAAATTTTTCCAAGTGGATGTCAAAAGTGCATTTTTATATGGTAAAATAAAGGAAGAAGTTTATGTGTGTCAACCACCAGGCTTTGAGGATAATAAACATCCTGAATGGGTGTACAAACTTGATAAGGCTCTTTATGGGTTGAAACAAGCTCCTCGAGCCTGGTATGAGACACTCTCTACTTTTCTTCTTAAGAATAATTTCACTAGAGGCTCCATTGATAAAACTTTGTTTATTAAGAAGGTGGATCAGCATAAGCTACTTGTTCAGATTTATGTTGATGATATTATTTTTGCATCCTCTGATCCCCAGTTGTGTGATGATTTTACAACATTAATGAAAAAGAGGTTTGAAATGAGTGCAATGGGAGAATTACAGTTCTTTCTAGGCTTGCAAATCAAACAAAAGGCTGATGGAACCTTTATTCATCAGTCAAAATATACAAAAGATCTTTTGAATAAGTTTGATTTACAAAACTGTAAGCCCTGTTCTACTCCCATGTGCAACACCACACAACTGGATGCTGATCAGAAAGGTAAAGCTGTTGATGAAACGCTTTACAGATGTATGATTGGGTCCTTGATGTATTTAACAGCTTCTAGACCAGATATTATGTTTGCTACATGTGTTTGTGCTAGATTTCAGGCTGCTCCTAAAGAGTCTCATTTGATTGCAGTCAAGAGAATCTTTAGATATTTGCAAGGTACACAATCTCTGGGTTTATGGTATTCCACTGGACACTCTTGCAAATTAGTTGCTTTTTCAGATAGTGACTATGCAGGGTGCAAGTTAACTAGAAAGTCAACTTCTGGTGGTTGTCAATTCCTAGGCAACTGTTTGATTTCTTGGCAGAGTAAGAAACAAACATCTGTTGCTACATCAACTGTTGAGGCTGAGTACATTGCTGCTGCAAGTTGCACCTCTCAAGTACTCTGGCTTCAGAACCAACTTCTGGATTATGGCATTACAGAGACTAAGACTCCATTGTTAATGGATAGTGCTTCAGCTCTGTGTATTGTCAATAATCCAGTCCAGCACTCTAGGACCAAACATATAGAGATCAGACATCATTTTATTCGGGATTGCTTTGAAAAAGGTCTGATTGATCCTAAGTTTGTGCCTAGTGCTGATGAGCTTGCAGATTTTTACTAAGCCTTTGGATAGTTCTACTTTCCAAAACCTTGTGTTAAGGCTTGGTATGCTGCAGCTAGAATAAGTGACAACTACTGCTGATTTCAGTAATAATTACTGGTGATCATTGGTACCCATGTCACATATAAGTACTGATGAGTCCTTCACCTTCAGTAGTTTTATAACTACTGATGGCTAAATGCCTCACAAGTACTGACGTACTTTATCTGTTCCAAACTACTGATGTAGTTAAAACTACTGATGTAGTTACAACTACTGAAATCAGTATAAACAGATAAGTACTGATGTCCTATGAAACACCTGAAAATCAGCTGCAGAGTCTGATGAGTAAGTGTTGAGGACAGTATGAAACAGCTGAAAGGCTATGAATTGACGAAAACTACTGAAGAGAACTTTCTCTTCAGTTGTTTCAACAACTGATGTTTCATTCTAAACAACTGAAGCAAAACCGTGTCTTCAGTAGTTTTATAACTACTGATGACTAATACCAAGTCTTCAGCTGTTTACAACAACTGATGACAAAACCACTGTCTTCAGTAGTTTCACAACTACTGATGACAATACCAAGTCCTCAGTTGTTTCATCATCTGAAGTCAAAACCACGGTCTTCAGTAGTTTTCTAACTACTGATGCCTAACACCACGACTTCAGTTGTTTCAACGTCTGAACGGATAATATCATGTCAACAGTCGTTTAAAACTACTGATGACTAACACCACATCCTTCAGTCGTTTTCTAACCCATACCCTATAAATATCCCTGACCTAATCCTTCAAAGCTTCATCCTCTTCAAACCTAACGTTCCTCTCCAAAACTTCTCTCTTCTAAATGGCGTCCATGCAAATCAAACCGCGACACAACTGTGTAGCCTACCTTACTAAATTGCCTGTCTGGGCTAAGTTCGATACTGCTACCGATCTTATGGTTCAGTCACAATAAAAAACGGCATTTCTTCTCAATCCTATACTACATGCCGAATCCCTCCAATAGTTTTGGATGAACGTCACCATTACCACTAGGGAGAACAACACACCATCTCTCCGGTCGGTCGTCAACAACAAAGAAGTGGTCATCACTCCAGCAATACTTCGCCAAACTCTACATTTGGATGATGCCATTTCTCCTGCTGGATATCCCAAAGGCACAACTGATCTATCCTTTGCCCAACATGGATATCAGGGCAATCTTAGTGCCTCCACTATAATGAAGAAACATTTCCATGACGCTGAACGCCTAATTTTTCACATGGTAAATGTATGTTTGGCTCCTAAGACTTCGTCTTGGGATCAAATGTCGACAAAGTGGCAGCAGGTAATGTATTCTATTCTTGAGCAACAGCCGTTAAATTTTTCAGAAATAATATTTTCCGAGCTCAAGGATATGGCTCAAAAACTAACTGCTAACCGTTGGATATTATATCCGTGGTTCATAATGGCCATCATTACAAACCAGCTTCAAGCTGAGGGACTTGTTGGCCTGGGAGTCCCTGCTACGGCTGTTCTGCCTGAAGTATACTCCCGGCACAACTCTGACCACACACTCAAATTGGCTGCCAAGTTGCGCAAACCCACGCAGCTGGAACCCACAGCCACCACCTCCAAATCAAAAGTCCCCACCAAACCTACCAAAAAGAAACCCAAAACGGCTACTCAGGGAATTGAGTCCCCTGAGGATGCCCCTGCAACACAAAAGCAGGAGATATCCACTGGTCAAAACCCCCTAGTGGATATAAGGACTCTTCCAGCCATAGCCGCTTAGGATTCCTCTCAACAGGAGCCTGCAGCAACCACACAAGGGGTACCACACATCTGGGATCTTCCTCACTTGAGGGGATTGCCATTGAAGAGCACCTTCCTCCCCAGGTGCACACTGCTTCTATCCCTTCACCCCATGCAACCGCCCCTCACAGCCCAACATTGATAGTTGCACAAGTGCTGACTCAATTGCACTCCTCACCCCTCCCCAGATACCACTTACTACTGAAATTCAAGTATAAATCTGTGTAGTTTGAGCAATATAACAGGAAATATGATAGATAAGCTAGCTACTACTAAGGTAACACAAAGAAAGTAGACCTAGAGGTTGCTAGACCACAGATGGTATGTCGGTAGATTCAACACAATAGATGACTAGACCTTTTTGGTGATCTCAAGATTAAACTAAAATGTTTGACTAGCTGTGGGCAACACCTTATCCCTGGTTAACACAATCAACAAGATTCCAATAAGGGGTGACGAGCAAAATAAACGCCACAAAAGTGTGCGTAAGACCAAAGCATGAGCAAAAGCACATAAAAAAATGAAAATACAATCAAACTGATGACCGATATTATTGGGGAGATCTGTGCAAAAAGAAGAAAAGTTGCTCAAACAAGAAGATAGGTTATGTGCCTCTCTGTTGTGCGGTGGCACTGACCTGAGGATAAGCATAACCTGTATATTCTAGAACTCATTGTTGTTTGCCGCCTCTCCGCTGTGCGATGGCACTGACCTGAGGATAGGCTTCTCTTTGAATGTTCTAAGAATAGTCTTTTCTTGCATTCTACCTTAGACCGCTCAAAAATCTCCTGAGGAATGTTGATTACCACATGAGTGTGGGATCCACAAATGCTTGTTGAAACAAACAAACCATAAAACGATCACCAAATTGTGTTGAAAATCTGTGTATGGATTTAAAAGGACAAGTATACGGACAATCGTTGTGGCTACAATTCTTGAAAGTTCAAATCAGTGTGAGGACCTAATAGTACTAGTATGATTTCCTAAATTTGCTAAATGACTCTAGATGAATAAAAAAGTAAGAACATCAAAGGTATAACTAAATTATCCCAAATAATCTGACTTGCCTGTATGATTCCAAAATTGATTTGGTCGAGTTATGGTCAAAGTAAATAGAAGCTGCCTATTCCAGAAGCGAATCTAGTAGATTTCTATCTTCGGATTTACCTCTCACAAAAGGTTAAAACCAAGTTTAATTTTTTTACTTTAGCTTAATTTTCAATTTATTTAGTCATTTCAGTTTAATTGTTGTCGAACTACATCTTGGAATTCAGTAAGGTTTTAATTCACCTAAAAGGGTCATGTCTGAGATGACCACATGTGTCTTCAAAAGATAAATGGGTCACGTCTGAGGTGAACAAAAGTGTTTCAAGATAAAAAGAATCATGTCTGAGATGATCAAATGTGCATAATGTAAATTCTAAAGCTTAAAGAAGGTTTAAATGGCAAATGGTAAGAAATGCAGAAAATTTCATAAGTCTGACCCATTCACACGAATGGACCATGAGTATGGACTTATCATGCGAATGGGAGCTATTCGTACGAATGGACCATGAGTATGGACCATACAACCGAATGGCCCATACGAATGAACCAGTCGGATGTTTCAGAGCGAACAAATGAGTAAGTCGCATAATGAAGGGGCCCAACTGAACCAATCGCACGACTGAGGCCCGTTCGCCCAAATGAAATGTGTGTATTAGCCCAGTCGTACGATTGAATTTAGGCTAAGTATAAATAGAGGGTGAATCGGTCGTAGAGACTCACCACTCCAAAATTTGCCCTAATTCGCACGACTAACGTTACTCTACCCAAATTTCGTTTGATCACCATAAACTCTTGATTATCGAGCACTGGCCATTTGCACTGATCTTACAGGTAATTTGCGGTGCAGAACCATTGTTATATCACTCAAATTGATACATAATCTGGACAATCGGACTCCTTAGAAAACCGTAACATTTGCGTTCAAATAACCTAACTAAACGACGTAAACAGATGAAATTAAAGATGTTAGGTGTTAAAATAATGGATTGCGAGTCTAATGAACCAGAGCACGAAGTCTAAAATTCAAAATTGAAAAAAAAAAATTGAATTTGAATTGAACAGTCAGAACAACATGCGAATGGAGAGGTTGTTGAACCTCAGTCACACGACTGATGTGTGCGACTAGATAAACCGCACGACTGAACCATGCATATGAGTTCAGTCGCACGAATGGTGTAACCGCATAAGTTCACATACGCATGAGTCTAATAGCACACTCAGTCATACGTATGGTTAATTCGCACGACTAAAGTTCAGTCGCACTGCTAATGCGCATGACTTGATCTCAGTCGCACAACCTCATTCGCATGACAGAAAAGAAAGTTTGTCAAGTCCAAGTGATTCAAGACATTCTTAGCATATGGATACTAATGTTTACTTTCATTGTGTAACAGATAGCAAGTCGAGGGACAATGAGTACAAAGCACAACATATGTGCTCATCTAGATCTGACATCCAGAAATGCTTCAGACTTTTGTGGCATTATCACCTTTCTAACGAGATCGAGAATTGCACATGCTATATCTGCACCATGTACTCCATATCGTTCTATACAGCAGGCCTTCTGGGAAGGTGCAGTAGTTGACCGATCTTCTGAGCCTCACTGTATCAGGAGTACTATCTTTGGAGAGGCGATTGAGATCACAGAGGAAGATCTCAGGATTGTGTTGCAGTTGGGGGAAGATGCTGACTTTCCTACTAGACTACACCCCCTTACTGTTAGAGGATGTTTTCTTCGAGCTAAGTACTCTGGGGACATCAAAGCAGGGGTGCTCAACAAGAGCAACCTGTGTCCCCAGTTCAAGTACCTTGCTCACGTACTGCTAAAGTGCATAGCGTCCAGGAAGGGAGGATTTGATGAGCTGTCGGATCAGATCAAGAACGCCTATGTAGCGTTGGTGTTGAACCATCCGTTCAGCTTCTCCAGGATGATTGTCTCCTACTTAGTGGAGAACATTAAGGGGAATGGGAAAGAGGGCTTCTGCATGTACCCCCGATTCATGCTGATGATTATAGACCAGAAGCTCCCTTCCCTGCCGAAGGAGAAGGACGATGCAGTAGTGCTTGAGGTCATGGATGATACCACCTTAGGCCGGATGAAGGTGTACAGGGGGAAGCAGGTGAAACCCTCTGTCAGGAGACTGTTCAGGCATCTGGCCCGTAAGGACTATATGGTGCCAGCTCGGAGGAAGTGGCGTCACGATGATAGTGATTCTAATGTTGAGTAGATTGCTCTGCCCTCCGATGACTCTGATGATGATGACAGCAGGGATGCTGGAGATGCCATGCCATTTCACCGAGGGGCACAACGACTGATAGTACACCTCCAGTATCTGCCCCCACTGGAGATACAACAGAGTCGGCTGGGTTTCACCAGGATTTTATACCTGGTGAGGATGATGAGGAGTCAGATGAGAAGCCACTGACTAGGACTGTGGGAAGCAAAGTCGTTCCCATAGAACATGGACTCTGGGCGGTTGGTGAACGCCCCAGTGAATCGGGAGACACTGTCGCTGACCTGACCTATGCTCCAGAGCCGTCCAGCCGTATCCTAGGGGGAGCATCCACCTCGACTGGGTCGAGGAAGAAGAGGATGGCTCAGCCCCATGGGATGAAGAAGAAGAAGAAGAGACGGCTCACCTTCATCACCACCACAACACCCACTACATCTACCATACCACCCACTACCTCAGCCACCACCATAACCACCTCTACAGCCACAGCCACCACCATAACCACCTTTACAGCCACAGCCACCACCACGACCACCTCAACAGCAACCACTACCATTCCCACACCCCCTACCACTACATATATCCCATCCACCACTATATCATTCACACCTACATCACCACCACTATCATCTAGACCTAACCCATCTTCACCACTGCCAACACTACTACCACTGGCCACCAAGCCGGGCCATCATCATATCCCACCCACCTATATGGATCATCTCTACCTCCCATTGGGGTAGAGGAACAGCTATCAGCGCTGAACCATATGGCGATGCACCTATTAGCAGCCAATGACGAGAAGACTACGCAGATTCGTCAGTTAGCAGATCTCACAGCTGAACAGTCCCAGCAGATCTATCAGCAGGCTCAACTGATTGAGCAGCAGGCATAGCAAATGGCTACTCAGAGTGAAGAGATTGCCCAACTCCAAGAGCACAGAGTCATATCAGAAAAGAAGATTTAGGAGTTGGAGGATGCTAAAAAGTCTATCATGCTCAAGCTCAAAGGAACTAAAGATGAGCCTCTGAAGATAAAGGAAGGAGATGGTGATGAGGGTGTAGATGATGATGAGGATGAAGATGAGAGAGTGATGATGATGAAGGGGATGAGGAAGAAAGAATAGAGGCCAGGCAGGAGATGATGATGATGAAGGAGGAGATGCAGCTGCATCAGCCTCAGCTCAGGGTCAAGAAAGAGATCAAAGAGAAATCAAGACCAACGAGCTTCCTCTTCTGCCTCACCAAGTGATGATCCAGCGATCAAGATAAAAGTAATGATTATGTATTGATAGCCTTTGTACTTGAATCATGTATTAAACTTATGCATTTGATGTTTATATTAAGATTAATGTATTTTTGTCTTGATTATTAACTAATGTTTGACGTGTTACATGTTTACAACAAGCAGATCCAAACTTTCAAAGGGACAAATTTGATGTTGCTCCCCTTCCGCAAATCAAGACTCAATTGACTATGATTCTTGATCTGCAAGGGATCGTCAGGAGATCTGTGAGCTATACCCCTAAAGAAGGGGAAATAATTCATGATCTTTCAAATGAGCAACTGGCTGAAATGTTCGAGCTGAACCCAGATGAGATCATTAAGGATGCTCCAACTTGTGAGTCTATCAGTGAAGAAGAGCTAAATGACATTGATGAGATAGAGATAGAAGACATCACAGCAGAGCACTATCCTCAGTACGCTGACAACGAGGGAAATGTGGTCCCCAATCTGGGTGAATCCTTAGTCAGTGAAACATTTGAGGTATTGGATCAGATGGAGCAGGAGTATTGGAAGATTGAAGGAAAAGCCCAAGCCTCAAACGACGATGTTGATATCAGAAAGGCAGAATGGGCTGCTTGTTTCGAAGAAATCCGAGCCCAACGCGCAGCTCCTAAACAGAATGTCTACACCAAACTCTACAGAGTGAAGAAACATCATAAGGTGTCAGGGAGGATTATTGCGTGGGCACATTTCGAGGATCTAAATGTTTATGCAATAAAGAGGGAAAAGGGCATAGAGTACTTTAGATTTCCACATGATCTAAAGACTCTACCTAGTTTTGAGCTCAACCAGCTGGCGAAATTGAAGTTATTATATGCTGACCCAAGGAAGATGTCAGGCTGGTTTGAGGCTGCCCTATAGAAAGAGTACCACACCAGGTGGATCAACTTCAAACCTCAACAACCTACGAGGTATTTCAGACAATCCGAAGTTGACTCCATCACTGGTAAGCCCAAGATAGTGCTGAAGTGGAGTCCCCCAAGAACAATGTCTAGAATCCCTCTCAGGGAAATGCCACAGGACTTCACTCCACACTTTAAGTGGTGGTACTATGATTGGAGAACCGGGGAGGCGGTCATAGTTCTAAATAAAGAGGGACAAATGGATACCATCAGGGTGTTTGACCCAATGTGGCTCACTAACTTGTCTGATAATGATGTCTACACATTATACAAGTGGCCACTATTCTATGACCCACAAGATATTGTACAAGCCCTCCAATTCCAAAATGTCATAAGACTCTGCTTTGCGTTCGAGATACATGCAGGGGTCACAAGAGAGGAAAAGTACAAGAAGTATGAAGAGGTGATGCAGAAGGTAAGACATTAGATAGATCTAGGTCCAAGGGGGAGTTTGTTGATACATATATGTACCTAGATCCTGATCTGAATGTAATATGTCTTACACTTATGTAACTATTGGTACTTAATGAAATACAAATATTGGTTGTGTTTATAATGTTTAAATATTTCATTAATGAGTTGATTAACGTATATTGACGTAATTATATAGGTTTGTGATTGTTTGAAGTGTTATGCATAATGTTATAATGTTAAATACACACAAACTTGGTGAAGTGAAGTTCTCATGCGTCCGACTGGACCATGCGCCCCAACAGTGGTCATGCGTCCGAATGGCCATGTGACTAAGTGTTCATGCGCCTAAATAGTCCATACGCCTGAACAACTTCATGCGTCTAACTCAGTCGCACGACTCAAAGGTCTGTCGTGTGAATGGATCAAACGCATGGATCAATCGCACGACTGAACCATGCTAATGGTTCAGTCGCCCGAATGAGCAACCTTAACCTATAAATACCACTTAATTCATGGAAAAACGTAACAATTAAGGAGCATTCATTCCTATTCAATTCCAGACATACCCTAGCCGTCCAGAAGCCTCCAAGTTCGTACTCCAAGTTCACAGAACGTGCTAATCGATTCCTAATCGATTCTTCACGTTAGATACAATATCTTATTGTTTATACGTGCGTTCTCACTGATTGGATAGCCAATCAAATAGGATTCCGCACTATTTGGTTTGGTCTACACGTTAATTAGTTTGTATTTCATTTGAATACAAGATCCTAACACTTTTCTCATTCTGGTGATTCTGAACTTGTGGGACTTGTCCCTTCATCAGGTAGGTGATCAACCAAGGTTGTAGTGTCTTCAACATTTGACATCGCGAGTTCCACTGCAATATCACCTTCGCTTGCTGAGTTGTCATCTAGATCTTCACCATAGCATAAATCTAAGGCTTTTATCCAGAAAGATTATCATTCGGGTTGCATAGCAATTACTGTTCTTATAGTTCAGAATAGGCTTTATGTGGCTAATGCGGGGTGATTACAAAGCGATCTTATGTCGAGTGCCTTGTTCATTCGGCCGACTGAACCAGTCGCAGGCTCAGTCACCCGATTGAACTCAGTCGCATGATAAGTCACCCGACTGTATTCAGTCACATGTTAGGTCAAACGACTGAACCCAGTTGTATAGTTCAATCGCATGATTGAACCAGACTGACCTCAAACAGTTTAGAGTGCATTGCTTTCTGTTATGTGCTGATCTAATATATATGTGTCTTGTGTCACAGATTTGTGGTTGATCGATGGACCGTCAACACCAAGCACAATATTCGTGCTCATCTGGACGCGACCACTCGGAACGCTGCCGAGTTTGCTGGCATCATTGCCTTTCTAAAGAGATCATGGATACACCGAGCCATGTCTACACCATGCACTCCCTACAGGTCTATACAGCAGGCCTTCTGGGAGGGTGCATCGGTTGACTAATCTCGCGAGCCCTACTGCATCAGGAGTACTATATTTGGGCATGACATAGAGGTGACAATCGCAGATCTTAGACGTGTACTTGGCCTGGGTGATGATGCTGCTCACCCAACCAGGCTACAACCTCTGACTGTGAGGGGATGTTTCCTTAGGATGAAGTACTCTAGGGACATCAATGCAGGGGTGCTAAACAAAAGCAACCTGTCTTCCCATAGGAGTACTTGGCACACGTCATACTGAAGTGCATAGCTTCGAGAAGGGGTGGCTTTGATGACTTATCAGACCAAATCTAGAATGCCTACGTGGCACTAGTGCTGAATCACCCCTTCAACTTCTCCAAAATGATATCCTCATACCTGATCAAGAATCTTGAGGCAAAAGGCAAAGATGGATTTTGCGTGTACCCGACGTTCTTCAGATGATTATCGACGAGAAGCTGCCCTCTTTGCCTAAGGAGAAACATGATGTGGTATCACTTGAGGTGATGGATGACACTACACTGTGCCGCATGAAGGTGTACAGGGGGATGCAGGTTAATCCCCCTGTGAGGAGATTGTTCGGGCACCTGGCCCGGGAGGAGTACGTGGCGCCGGCAAGGCGTAAGTGGTGCCACGAGGAGAGTGACTCAGATGTTGAGCAAATTGCTCTTCCATCTGATGACTCCGATGATGACGACAGTGGCGCTGGTGAAGAGTCTGGCCCCGCTACTTCTTGGGCCACCACTGCACAGGTTACACCTCCACCACCCACTCATGCAGATGCCACCACCGCCAGTTTCCATCAGGATTTCTGTCCTCCTGATAAGGAGCAAGAGAGTGATGAGGAGCAACTAACAAGGACAGTGGGCAGCAGGGTGGTTGCCACCGACCAAGGTATTTGGGAGGTTGGAGGATGCCCTAGCAAGTCTGGGGAGACTGCAGCAGACCCTAGTTACACACCTGATCAGCCCAGCAGCATCCCAGGGGGAGCATCCACCTCAAGGGGCATGAGGAGAAAAAGGATGGCTTAGCCCCATGGGATGAAGACGAAAAAGAGGAGGATGACATTCATCACCACCACAGCCACCACTACTACCACTCCTCCCGTCACCACTACCACCATTCCACCCACCACCACTACTACCACTCCTCCCATCGCCACTCCACCACCTATCTCCACCACTTCCACCACCACTACAGATTACCCATCACCACCCACACATATAACACCTCCCATATTCACCACTGCCACCACCACCACCTCTAGCCACCAAGCAGGACCATCATATCACCCATTTTTTTGCTCAGGTTCATCTCTACCTCCCAGTGGGGTAGAGGAACAGCTTTCAACATTAAATTGTATAGTGCTGAAGCTGTTGGCTGCCGATGATGAGAAGACTACTCAGCTCCGACAATTAGTGGAGCTTACTGCTGCACAATCACAACAGATCTCTCAGCAGGCATAGCAGATTGAGGAGCAGGCTCAACATATGGCTGCTCAAAGTCAAGAGATTGCCCAACTCAAGGAGCAGAATATGCTATCTACTAAGAAGATCGAGGAGTTGGAGGATGCCAAAAGGACCATCATGCTCAAACTTAAAGGCACAAAGGATGAGCCTCTGAAGATCCGAGCGGGTGATGGCGATGATGGTGATGATGATGATGATGGTGATGATGAAGGTGATGATAAAGAGGATGATACAAAGGGAGGTGATGATGAGGATGGAGGAGATGATGAAGGAGAAGGAGATCCATATGCTTCGGGTGCCCAAGAAGCTAGTGAGAGGCGAACCAAAAGGAATCAAGATCCGGGTGCCTCAACATCAGCCACGACAGTAGAAGAAGACATGTATCATGACAAAAGTAATGCATAGATGTTTGTGTAATTTAAATCATGTGTAATTGAATATTATATTAAACTTATGTGCCTGAATGTTTATGTATATATTTAACGTTTACTGTCTTAATTATTTACTGATGCATGATGTGTTAAATGTTTTAAATCAAGTAGATCCACATTATCAACGAGATGACTACGATGTTGCTCCCCTTCAGCAGATCAAGTCTCAACTCATAATGATACTTGATCTGCAAGGGATTGTCAGAAGGTCAGTAAGCTATACTCCTAAAGAAGGAGAAATTAGTCATAACCTCACTGATGAGCAACTCGCAGAAATGTTCCGATTAAACCTGGATGAATTGGTTAAGGATGCCCCTACCATCAATATTGCTAGTGATGATGAGCTCAACGATGTTGATGAGATAGTGATTGAAGACATCACAGCACAGCACTATCAAGAATATACTGATCGAGAGGGAATGTGGTTCCAAATTTTGGAGATACACTCGACAGTGATATGCATGTTAAGTTGGATACGATGGAGAGGGAAACCAAGAAATCAGAAGGCCAAGCCCAAGCCTCTGACGTTGATGTTAAGAACAAAAAGGTTGAATGGGCAACTCGCTTTGTAGAGATCCATGCCCAACGCACAGCGCCAAAGTCGAGTGCATACGCCAAGCTCTACAAAGTCAAGAAGCATCTTAAGGTGTCCGGTAAGATTATAGCGTGGGATTACTTTGAGGATCTTAACGTATACGCTATGAAGAGGGAGAAGGGAATTGAGTACTTTAGATTTCGACATGATCTGAAGACTCTCCCTGGTTTTGAGCTCAACCAGTTGGCACGCCTGAACCTGCTGTATGCTGACCCCATGAAGATGTCAGGCTGGTTTGAAGCTGCGTTGAAGAGAGAATACCACACACGATGGGTTAATTTCAAGCCTCAACAACCTACGAGGTATATCCGAAGGTCGGAGGTGGACCCAAGGACTAGGAAACCCAAAGTAGTGCTGAAGTGGAGTCCATCGCGTACTATGTCAAAGATCCCCATGAGGGAAATGCCACAAGACTTCACTCCCCACTTCAAGTGGTGGTATTATGACTTGCGTACAGGAGAAGCGATCATAGTATTACAGAAAGAGTGCCAAATGGAGACCATCCGGGTATTTGACCCAATGTGGCTAACCAACCTATCAGCGAATGATGTTTATACTTTATACAGGTGGCCATTATTCTATGATCCGCAGGATATTATACAAGCCCCCCAATTTCCGAACGTGATAAGACTCTGCTTTGCATTTGAGATACATGCTGGAGACACAATCGAGGAGAGGCATAAGAAGTTTGACGAGCTAATGAAAGATGCCAGAAAATTATAGAAACTAGGTCCAAGGGGGAGTTTGTTGATCCATATGTACCTAGTTTACGATCTTAATGTAATATGTCTGTCATGTCCTAAATGTAATGAAACGTATGAGTTGAATGAAACATAATATGTGGTTGTTGATCTTAATTTTTAATGTTTCAGTGTATGTTTTAATGTTTATCATTTATTAACGCATATTGAACCAACTATATAGGTTTGTAGTTGTTTGAATAGATCATAGTCAAAGAATGATTGAGAAACATATTCAAACTTAGTAATATGAAGTTCTTATGCGAATGGCACATGCTAATGGACCATACACATGACCAACTTCATGCTAATGAACCAGTCGCACGACTGAACCAGGAGACCGGATCAGTCGCACAATTGTGGCATGAGATTGACTCAGTCGCATGACTGAACACTCAGTCGTGCGAATGGATCAACCGCATGACTCAGTCGTACGACTGAACCATGCCAATGGTTCAGTCGTACGACTGAACCATGCTAATGGTTCAGTCACACGAATAAGTAACCCTAACCTATAAATACTACTTAATTCGTGGAAAACATAACACTTTGAAGAATTCGACTCCTACACGTACCCTAGCCATCCAGAACATCCAAGAAAGCCAGTCCAAGTTCATAGATCGTTCTTGATTGATTCCTATTCGTTCTTAACATTTAATTTAATCTTATATCGATTAGGTGAACGTTCTCATTGATTGGATCGCCAATCAAATAGGATTCTGCACTATTTGAGTTGGTATACACGTGAATCAGTTCGTACTCCATCCAGTACACGGTCCCTAACAACTTGATCCAATGAGTGTGTGACATCATTGATATTGTCATCTATGGAGTGGTTATCAGCATCAAGAAAATCATAATCACTATCACCACCTTTATTATTTTCTTCTACATTTGAAGTATCTTTATCTGGTTGTGGAGCCTCTGAGCTAGAATTTGAAGGCATCCCAGATGTATCACTAGAGTTTGTCATTTTGGTGCTGATAGACACTTCATTTGCAGAAGTAGTTACAACTGGAGCTGAAAATGTGTAACTTGAAGTTATTCTTAGCTCAAATCTTGGATCAGAATCACTTGTTGATAAGATATCTACAGATCCTGAAACACTCTCACAAGAATTGTTAAAACAGTTGGTAACTAAATCAAGATCAAACAGCCAATCATGACCAGAACTAGCCACACAAGGTGTGTGTTCTTTGAAAGTAACATTGGCTGACTCCTCAACAATTCTAGTTCTGAGATTGTATACTCTACAATCCTTAGCTTAGGAAGAGTATCCAATAAAGTGTCCATCATCTGATTTCTCAGCAAATTTGACAATTTGATCTTTGGTATTCAAGATAGTGCAAGGACATCCAAATGACCTGAGAAGGTTTCCTCTTGTGCCAAAGTTCATAAGGAGTCTTTCCATGAGTCTTAACCACTTGCACATAGCAAGCAGTGTTGACTGCCTCTGCCCAGAAGTGATGGGCAGTTTAGAGTCGGACAACATGGTTCTTGTAGCTTCAATCAGTGTCATGTTTCTTCTCTCAACAACACCATTCTGTTGAGGTGTCCTGAGAGCATTGTATTGTCTTGTAATACCTTTTTCATCACAAAATGTATCAAGGATTTGGTTCTTGAATTCAGCTCCTTGATCACATCTTATGGTTTTGACCTTGTGATCAGATTGATTCTCAATCTTTAGGATGAAATTCTTCAGAATCTCAGGAGTCTCATCCTTAGTTCTAAGGAAGAAGACCCAAATGAATCTTGTAAAGTCATATGTGATCACTAAACAATAAGAGGTCCTTCTTAGACTCATTACACTGGTCGAGCCAAAGAGATCCATATGTAACAAGTGTAGGGGTGTAGTGATGGAGTTTCTTTCCTTAGGCTTATGAGATATCTTGTGTTGCTTCCCTTTCAGCCATGCAACACAATGATCATCACTTTTAAACTCTTTCTTTGGCATTCCAGTTACCAAATTATTCTTAATCAGTTTATTCATGTTTTTAAAGTTTACATGGCACATTCTTTTATGCCATAGGAAAGACTTATCACTATTGGCTTTGGACAGAAAGCATGAAACTTCTCTAGAGGAAGATGTTTCTTGCAAGTCCATCTTGTACATGTTCCCTTTCCTGGGGGCTCTAAGTAGGATATGCTCATGAGGAATGACCACTCTAGGCTTGAGAACAATGCACTCATGCTCAGTAAAGAACATCTTATGACTCTGATCACAAAATTGGGATACACTTAAAAGATTGTACCTAAGGTCCTTGACAAAGTTTACATTTTCAATGTTGAGCTTACCATTTGTGACCTTGCCCCTTCCAGAAATGTAACCACCTTCATCTCCTCCAAAAGCAACTGGCCCTCCATCAATCCTTTTATAAAGTTCTGGAGTAGTGACCTATTGCCTGTCATGTGCCTCGAATAGCCACTGTCAATGATCCAGACATTCTTTTTGTCTTGAGCTGTCCCTGCATAAAGAAAATGATTAGTTACATTTGGAAACCCAAGCCTTACTTGTCTTGGTCTCACTAAGAGAAACAGAAGGTAATGCAATAGTAATAGATCCTATAGTTGTGCTATGAGAATCTTGAGTTGTTATTGATGTAGAACATCCAGTCACTTGGCCTTTCTTTGACTTCCACACTACCTTCGGAAGTTTGGACTTGACCTTTAACACTTCGGAAGCTTTTGAGACTTTGGAAGTTTTGATGACTGGACCTTCGGAAGATTCTGCAAGCACTACAACAGTCTTCAGTGCTTTGTAAGTATTCCTTCCTTCTGAGACCAAATTTTCTTCCGAATGCAATTTTCCACTTGCCTTCTTCTTAGTTTTGGAGCTTCCGAAGGAAATTGATTTTCCTTCCGAAGCTTGAATCTTCTTGGAACTCTTGGAAGTCCTTGTCTTGGTTATGTGAAGAGTAGCTTTAGGATTGTATGGACAATCCTTAGCATGATGAGCAGTACTTTCACACATGACACACTCCATTTTCTTCTTCCCAAGAGCCTTCTGCTGAGAACAAGACTGACTTTGATCACATCCCTTCTCCACCTTCATCTTTGCAAATTCATAGATAGTCCTTTTGGGTTGAGGACTGTTCTTGGAGTTGGATGGTCCAGGCTATGTAGTAGTGGTACACAACAGATCAGCCTTCTTCTTGGTGCTGAGATGATCTGAACATGAAGCAGAACTCTTAGCAGAAGAGTTTAGGTTGATGTCTTCAGTCGTCACCACTTCAAATCCTACAGAGATAAAAACTTCTTTCTGCTTGGAATCAAAAGTGGCATTGATCTCTTGAGCCTTCCTAGATTTTCTTTTGCTTTTTCTGATCAAGTTCTTCCTCATAGACTTGGTCATCGCAGTCTTCTTCTTCTCCTCAGAAGGACAGTGGCCCTTCTTAGCATCCTCCTCTTCAGTCTTCTTAGAGGAATTCTTCACTGTCACTTCTTCATCCTCTTCAATCAAGGGGTCTATGAGAGGAAGCTCATCTTTACAAGTTCCACACCTAGGTGATCTTACAGACAAGATTATGTGTGGAGGAGCTATCTCATTTGATCCTAGTCCCTACTTGTTTTGATAGCACACTTTGTTGTGCAGGGATGAGGATATCATGTTCTTGAAGGTCTCTTCTTCAAGAACACACTTGTCTACCCTGGCTTTGCTGATCACAAGCCTAGCCTGGCACTCAGTCAGCTTAGTTATGAGATCCTTGATTAGAGTCCTAAAGTTTATATGCTCGTGTTTTAGAACTGAAATAGTTTTCTCTAAGTCATCTATCTTTAGTTTATAATCATTTTTAGACTTTCTAAAATCAGCTTTTAAGACGTTTAAGGACTCAAGATCAGATCTCATTTCTAAGTTGTAGGACCTGTATTTGTTGACTTTAGCAATGCATTTAGGGTACAGAGATGTTCCAATACCTTGGCTTCATCATGATCTACCCTTAATGATTGGTTTGGAGAAGCATCTTCCACCAGAAAGCTCCAGTCAAAGCCTTCTTCTTCAACAGCAACTCCAGTCTGCTGCTCTGGCTTCTCATTCTGGGTAGCCTTGTTAGTGTAGTTTCATCCGGATTGTGCTTGGTTACCACTTGTTCTTGGTGCCTTACACTCCCTAGCAAAGTGGCCTATCAAGTTACAGTTGAAACACTTGACTTTGCTTTTGTCCAGTCCAAACTTTCTGCTGGTTGCATTGCTTGGGAACTTCCTTCCAGTCCGCTTGTAGAACTTCTTGGCTCTGTGAGTGAGAAGAGCCATCTGCTGTACTATCTCCATGTACTCCAGATCATCTGGATGGATGCAGTCCAGGTCTTCAAGGGTGAAAAGAGTGTTGCCACAACTTTCATCAGAAGACACAAAGGCTTGAGAAGAACTTGTCACTTGGAATGGGCTTCCTTGAGTGTAGTTCTCCCTTGGTGTCTTAGGGAAGGTGATGAAAGGACCCTTTTGTGAGTTATCAGGGTAGCATAAGAGATGATGTTGTGGTTCTATGCTATCCCTTTCAACCATATGAAGGGCTGAACCCATTTGATTGTTGGAGTTTCCAGTTGAACCCTATATGTTCATCTCCATCTGGTAGCCACTGAGAATCCATACAACTCTGTCAGAGTGAGAGTTTTCAGATTCTCAGTTCTCTTGATAACCACGCAGTAGTGTGTCCACTACCTAGGAAGTGAGGACATGAACTTCCTTATAATGTCTCTGTTTTCAAGAGCAACTTCTCCATCCAGAAGGGTTTCCACAATCTCAACATACTTGAAATATTATTGAGTCATGGTTCACCAGCTTTGAAGGTGAAATTTTCAAACTGCTACTTCAGGAGATCCTTCTTGTTCTCCTTGGCTTTAGAGGAACCCTCATACATTAGTTTCAATGCATCCCATAGCTGCTTAGCTGTTTTGCATTTCTTGAAACCTCTGTACACAGAGTTTGGAAGAGTAGTCTGAAGGGCTATCATGGCTTTCTGGTCAATCTCTACTCTCTTCCTATCTTCATCTGAGTAGTTAGCCACAGCCTTGGGAATCATACCACCCTAGTAGTAGAGGGGGTGCTTGGTATGTAAGGTCCATTTTCAACAGACTCCCACATTCTTGACTCTAGAGACCTGATGAAACCTTCCATTATTTTGCACCAGGTGTCAAAGTCATCAAGAGTGATCAGTGGGGACTTGTTCATGGTTCCAGTTTCCATATCAGTTTTGGAAATCTCTGCCATTTGAAAAGTTAAGTATTTGTGTGTGAGTGAGGGATCTAAAGATGGTGAGATCTTATATCAAGAGCCTGGAATGCTCTGATACTAAATGCAGGACTGGTGAAGGGTGGTCACTTACAACACAACAACTCAAAGAGGAGATTAACTTGACTAATCAAACAGTGAGACTAGATTAACCACAATAGATGATACTAAGAACACCAGTAAGTAAGAGACAGAACAAGATAACAAAATGCACAAGGAGATGGTTTTCAAGATTGCAGTATATTGCCTTCTCAATGTTCTATTACAAGTGTTACAAAACATAAAGGAAAGTTACAAGAACATGAGATACTTATACTACATCCTACAGCCGGCCATACTATGAAAGCCAGCTGGATACAATTGACTAGACACAAACAAAATCAATTGTAGAGTCAAAAAGGCAGATTGCATTTTTGACTTTGTGACTATGACATGCCATAACTCACATCCCTATCTATTACAAAAAGGATAATGTACATGAAGTAGAAAGTTACAGACCTCAATGTACAGTTACCAAAGCATGGACCTTTTCACCAACTCATGTAAGTTGGTGACTTTACAGAGTTGTAGCGGAAAGGGGTCCAGCTTTATGGAAAAGTACATCAGATAAAGCATGTTGTTAACTCATATGTATATATTTATATATACATATATATAAGTATATATATGTATGTATATATACATATCAGTTAACAACTCTGTAAAGTCACTACAGGATTGGTTTGTGTCACTAAACACTTGGTTTTCTCTCAAACTCACTTAAACAACACTCTCGATGAAAGTAGAATCTTTAAGAGTTGATAACAATATAATAAATAATAACAAAACACAATAAGTAACTTTCAAGGTACTTGCATATATTGCTTCTCAACTCAAATATTACAAGACTCTTACAAGCATGTTCTTATGAGTTACAATGAGAGACTATATATAATACTACCTACAGCCGGATATACTTTGATACCAGGAGGAATCCTCTAACTAAAGCAAATACTACAAAGTTATACTTTAAGGTATCTTAGATAAGACTTTATCTAAGATATGGTAGTCAGGACATGTCCCTGACTTACCTTTTGTCACCAACTTAAGTTGGTAACTTGTACTAACATAAAAAGGTGAACAGTTGAATAAAGTATGGTCAACTACATGGCTCTTTGAGAAAACGTCATGCAGTATCAGAGGTCTGCAGCGGAGTGTCAGAGGCCATACTTATGTCCACTAGTTAATAGTAGTGCTTTCCGAAGGTTAAATGGCTTCGGAAGAACAAGTACTTCCGAAGCCACTTATACTTCGGAAGAGGCTGCTTCTTTCGAGGCCAGAGAACTTCTTCTTTCTTTATACTTTGGAAGTAGTCTTCTGATTTCTTCCTTTGAGACTTCATCTTCGGAAGTGAATTCTTTATCTTTGGAAGTAGAGCTTTGCCTTCGGAAGTAGAACTTTCACTCTATCTTCGGAAGAACTCTACTTCCTTCGGAAGTTTCACACTTGGCTTCGGAAGCCTTTGTAAGCAGCACCAAAATTTGTCTAAGTGATTTGGTTTTGCTTGCACCAGCCTTCTTCTTGATCCAACAAACTCCCCCTAGGCTGATGCTACCAAAACCTCACTGTTTCTGCTCCTCAAAACTTTCAGCACCAGAGAGAGTAAATACTTATCAGTCTCTTTGTTCTTCCCTGATGTGGTGCTGAGAAGTTTGTACAAATATTTGGTTGACAGGATCTCCAGTCTATCTCCCTGAATCATATGTACTCTTTGTTGTGGCCCTCTGAAAATAGTTAGTTGATAGGAGCTATAACCATATTCCCATCAAACTATAGGTTCCAATTCAGGACCTTCCACCATCTGTAGAAAGGTTGTGCCCTTGGTGGGAGATCTATCCTTGTCTTCCTTTCTTCTCAATCATAACTCTTCCTCAATCTTGGCTTTTGTTATTCACTCAGCCAGATGAAGACTACTGAGATGATTCTTGATGTGAGCAGCAGTTTCAGAGTTAGAGGGGTCAGAGAATGGTTTCCCTGCTAACTCAGCAATATCAAACCTGCTGGAGTGTAGCAGAGAGGTGGCATTCAGTCTATTAACTTCACCATTCTCTCTTTCCACAACAAAGTTGCGAGTAGCTTCATCGAACCTCCACCGGAGTATATTCTTTCTAGGCACAAGAGACTGACTAGGAATCTTGTCCTCTTTCTTTGTATCCAGTAGAGGCACCAGCTTCCTTCTTAGTTTCTTTTCTTCATCATTTAGTGATTCTAAGTTGATTCCCAGAAGTACTGCAGCCTGGTCCAGTGTTCCTCTGGGTAGATCAAGAAATTGATTTCTTGTGAGGGAACATGAAGATCCATACACATAGGTTAGCTTGATGGAGTCTTCCTCACAGGAGATATTGCTCAAGGTTGTGCAATTGATAAGCCTATTCTTGATGCTTTTAAACTCTTCCAGATAGAGATGTTTAGAAGGCTGAGGGGATGGTTGAGAAGGTTGTGGGGTAGGATGTGGTGAGGTGGTTCGGGTTAGAGTTTTGGGATGAAGGATGGGTAGTTTGGGTGGTTGAGGTGAAGAGGTAGATGAGGGTAAAGGTGTGGGTTCAGGAGTGTATGGTTCAGTTTTGATGGTGAAAGGAAATGGAATTGGTTCAGGTTGGGGTTGAGTGGTTGGTGTGAAGGTTATCCCCTGTACCCTTCTGTACATCTCTCTTCTTTTCCCCGAACAAATGTCAGCTTTGATCTCACAGACAATTCGTTGGAGTGTCCTTTCAGACATGGGACCCACCTGCCTTCCAGAGAAGCCGTGAGCCCGAAGATAGTCTTTCATCCAAACTTTGTCACCTATCTTCCTGGTTGCAGATGCCCTTGCTCCTTCCTCTTTCTTCTTCTTCTCCTTCAACTTTTCTCTTGCAGCTCTTTTTCTTTCTTTCTCCATTTGATCCTGCTCTTTATTGACGAGCCAAAGGATCGTTTCATCATTGTGTGGAGAAAGTTCTTGAAGAAAGAACCCTCTAGAGGTTAGGAAATCTTTCCCTTCCCTCCTTAGCTGTGTGTCAGCTTCCCTTTGTTCCTTTTCCTTCTCTTCCTCTGAGGCCAACCTTGTTGCTTCCTGCTGCAGCATGGTTGCCTTTTCCAGTTTCACCAAGTCCTCTAATGGTAGCAAGAGTGTTTCTTCATTTGCAGCTCCGAGCTGAATGAGCCGGTCAATGATCTCTTCTCTCCTTTTGTTGTTGACAGCCTCCTGGTTGGCTGCAGCTGCTTGTTTGCTAGCAGCCAATAGCTTCCCAGTTGGAAGTGTCCCTTTTCTTTCAGCTTTTCAATCTTTTCCTCTTCCTGAAGCTCTTCCGCAGTCATCTTCTGTTTCCCTTTGATATCTTTTGAAGAACTTGACTTTGGTGGTTCTTGGACAGTGGATACTGATTGTACGAGAGGTAGAGATGGTGTTTGGAAAGGAGGTTGATACAGAAATTCCTCACTGTTCACCTAAGATGCCATTTCAAGGATTGAATCTGTGATGATCAGTACCTCAGACATTTTGAACAGTCCTTCCGCAGCTTCCATTTCAGCTTCAGAAGATTCAGCTTGTTCTTCCGAGGCTTTAACTTCAGCTTCGGAAGTAAGAGGGAATGCATATTCTATCCCAACTGTTTCGATTGATGGGCCATTAGTCCCCACTTCCCCTTCGAATTGAATCTCAGGTTCCATGTGGACCTTAGGTTGACTAACTTCTTCCACAGTGGTAGAAGGTGCAGTAAGCCTCTGAAGCTCTTCAACTCCAAAGTAAATCATGGTAGCATCAAGACTTGGCTGATCACGAGAAGATCTCAACAAGAGCTGAGAAAAGAAGCCATAGAGATCTCTGAGCATCCTTGAATCAATTGTTAGAGTGACTTGAGATAGCTCAGAAGAAGTTGTGATAGGAGCCGAATATCTAGAAGTTGAAGATTGGTTTTGTGGGTCCTCATATGTTTGTCTCTGAACACTCTCCCCCTTTTTGGTAGCATCATCTTGAGAGGTATTTGAGCTGGAGGAAGAGGTCAAGGAGACCTAAATAGGTACATGCCTAACAGATCTATCAATCTGTTTCTCAGCTAGTTGAGCCTTGAGATTGTCAATCTTAAGTTGTTGAGTGGCGGACCTTTCTTCTAAAGTCCTAACCTTGGATTCAAGGTTTGAGACTTTAGATAGTACGTTTGTAATGAAGAGTTTCATGCTTCCATCATCTTCTTATGAAGAATCACGGGGAGATGAGGTAACATACCTAGTATGTTCAGCCTCACTACCAGATGTGGTTTCTTGGCACCCTGGTTTCTCTTGCTTAGTGATGTCTCTTGCAGAGTCATCAAAAGGCATGGTTGTCGCAGATTCAGTCTCAGGGATGTTACCACTATCCATAAGGTCCATTGAAGCACTTTCTGTAGTGGCAGCTGAATCTGCATGAGTCCCCTCCATATTAGTGGGACTCACCTCAGTATTGGTTGCTGATGGGGGCTAGAGAGAAGGGACCTCTCTAAGCTCTGTTGATCTTGGAGAGGATGTTATAGATCAACATCATTGCCATGGAGAGATGTTATCTCTTCATCAGTTTTAAAGAGAAGGTCAGTGAAAGATAAGGAGGTTAAACCTACTGACCCGGGACCTTGGTCAATGTCTACAGGCATTGAGCCTCTGGTGGGGTTGTCCCTTATTGGCTTCTCAGAGGAGTGTAGAGATTCACTCTAAGGGCTTTTAGTTTGGGTAATAGGCTCATGGGTTTGAGACTGAGGAGACTCAAGACCGATATTGAGGTCAATGGTGAAGGAAGGTGAGACCTCAGACTGAGTGGGAGCCCAATGTTCCACTCTAGCCTTTTTAGGTTGAACAGGAGGAGCTTGTTCAATCAAAGTAGATTGAACAAGTGTTTGTTTGGGGCGTCTTGTGTAGGTAATGGTGATGGGAGAAGGTAGTGTTGGCATTGTTGTTGCAGTTGCTGGTGTGGGTTCATCACCTCTGGGGTGAACAGGGATGTCACCAGGAGCGATGTGCTCAGTCATACTAGTAGGTAAAGAAGTGTATCTGCCAGTGAAGTTGGTGGATACCCTCTTCAATGTCTTGAAGATGGTTGGCCTCATGTAAGGGATAATAGAGTGGCTGCACAGACAAACCGACTCTGGTCCAACTCACAGTTAATGATGTGCTAAAGAAATCTAGGATACATAAAGAATGTCTCCCTTTGAAGATTTCCAATGAGATTGAGCAGCACAAATCTTGAGTAGTTAAAGTGCATGCCTCGCACCAATCCATGAACTAGGCACCCTAGTTCATATGGGATTTGATCCCATCCCCCAGATTTGTTTGACAAGCAGTGAAGAACAATATGCAGGAGGAATTTCCAGTTGTAGGAGAAGTTGTATTTGTAGACAGTCGACCTGCTCACATCTCCACCATATCCCATAAGGATGTATGTGTTGTCTAAATCTGCCTTGGGGAACTCAGTAGGGGCACCTTCATCATGAAGCTCCAGATGCTCCCTGATGAGTTGTTAAGAGATGACCAACTCTTGGCCACAAATGAGGGATCGTAGTACACGAACCCCATTTAGGGTTTTGACTTGACTATTTCCCCAAAATTCAGTCATGTGGTTGAGGTAAACTGTGGGATTCACAGTCAAGGCTGTGTAGTAGCATGATTAGGTGAGGAAGGAGATGATTTCTGAGAAGTCCGCATCTCTTGAAGAATCAAGAAGTGCGACTTGGTTGTGTTGAGGATTTAGGGCCATTGTAAAAGTGAAAGTAAAGCACTTTGAGTGTGGGTGAATTTGGAAGCAGGGAAACTTTTAGGGTTGTAAAATTAGTGGTAAGAAGATGAGAGTGAATAGTCGGGATTATTTAAAAGAGGGTGGAATGGTGGTAAAGTGTTAGGATAAGGTGAAATGACGGTTTAGTGGATGAAGTGATAGGGGCAGTAAGGTTTAATTCAGTTAAATAATCCGACATCATTAACAAAATCTTTGCTTTTTACAGTGTGGGGCCAAGAGATTTCCATTACACAGTAAAATCTCTCTTCCGAATATAAAACATTTCCAAAGGTAATTTGTCTTCCAAAGGCAATTCCTATTTCCGAAGGTAAAGTTTACTTCCGAGAGTAGAGATTGCTTTCCGAAGGGAGAGATTTTGTAAGCTTCGGAAGTAGATCTGATATGAAATCAATCGCTTCTTCCTAGACTAAAAACTCTTCCGAGAAGAAAATTATCCTTGGAGAAATTTTGCTTCGGAAGATATGAAGATAACTTCCGAGGGTTAATTTCTCTTCGGAAGAAATTTATACTTAGAAAATTTCAGAGAGATCTTTTGTAATAGGGCTTAAATTGTATTGACATAAGACATTACACATTAAAAGGTTTTCAAAAGAAGTAATCTAATCAATGTTTATCATCCAAATAGCTGTTATAAGATACTTAAATCTTTGTTCATCAAAATCTTTGGTGAACAGATCAGCATATTGTTCATTTGAGTCAACTTTGACTAGCTTAATCAGATTTTTCTCATGAATATCTCTAAAGAAATGGTACCTGATGTCAATATGCTTTGTCTTAGAGTGCTTCACCGGATTTTCAGTAACGGAGATAGCACTGTTGTTGTCAATATGGATAGGAGTACTCGTAAAGTTGAATCCATAGTCTAACATCTGGTTCTGAATCCACAGAAACTGAGCACAACAGCTAGTAGCAGCAATGTATTCAGCTTCAGTAGTTGATGTAGAGACACAAGATTGTTTCTTGCATTGCCATGAGATGATCCTTCCACCAAGAAATTGACATCCTCGTAATGTTGATTTCTTCTCAATATTGCAGCCACCATAGTCACTGTCAGAGTATCCATAGAGATTAAAATCACTATTTCTTGGATACTAGAGACCTAATTTAGGTGTTCCTTTGAGGTATCTGGGGATTCTCTTTGCAGCAGCTAGGTGAGACACCTCGGAGCAGCCTGATATCTTGCACAGATGCAGGTAGCAAACATAATATCAGGTCTACTGGCTGTAAGATACATCAAAGAACCAATAATCGCCCTATACTGATGTTGATCAGTATCCTCCCCCTCAAGGTCAGGACAAAGATTATGGTTTCTGGGTATGGGTGTCTTGGCTGGCTTACAATTCTTCGTCTCAAATATTTCTAAAATGTCATTGACATACTTGGATTGATTGATGAAGAAGCATTCCTTCAATTGATTCACCTGAATTCCAAGGAAAAATTCTATTTTTCTCATGGAACTCATCTCAAACTTTTTCTTCATAATGCTTTCAAAGTCCTTACATATTGGTTATTTGAAGAACCAAATATGATGTCATCAACATAGACTTGAATAATCAAAATGTCCTTACTAGACTTCCTTATGAATAAAGTCTTGTCAGTGGTTCATCTGGTGTAGCCATTCTTCAGGAGAAACTGAGACAAAGTCTCATACCACAGCCTTGGTGCTACACCATGCAGCCCATATAGAGCTTTATCCAATTTGCACACATAGTGAGGATGTTGTGGGTCTTCAAATACTGGAGGTTGGCACATATACACTACCCTATCTATATCCCCATATAGAAAGGCACACTTGACATCAAGCTGGTAGACAGTAAAGTTCTTGGAAGCAGCATAAGCAAGGAAGATCCTAACTGGCTCAAGTCTTGCAATAGGTGCAAAGACATCAGTATAATCAATTCCTTCCTTTTGAGTGTATCCTTGAACTACTAGTCTTGCCTTGTTCTTGATGATCAAGCCTCTGTCATCTCTTTTGTTCCTGAAAACCCATTTAGTGCCTATTGGTACTTGACCAGATAGTAGCGAACATAGGTTCTAAACCTTCTGTCTTTTGAATTGAAGCAGTTGCATCGATTCGACCCAGCTACTATCCTTCAAGGCATCTTCCACCTTCTTGGGTTCCATCTGGGATAAGAAGCATGAGTAAAAGCAGACATTCCCATGATGAGTATGCCCTCTTGTTCTCACACCTTTAGAGACATCCCCAATGATGTTCTCAGCTGGATGATTGTTATGAATTCTAAGACGAAGAATCACTTCCAGTTGCAGAGATAGATCCAGGTTGGACATATTCTACTCAGGAACTGGAACACGTTGTCCAGCTATTGTTTCAAAGTCATTCAATGAGGACTCATTGAATGAATGAGAAACATCATCAATGGTTCGCTGTAGAGTAGCATCAACAGTTGCCTGTTCCTTCAAGATGCTACATCTATCAGCTAGGTGTTATGTAGGATCGCCTGATGAGTTTTGAGGATCAGTAGGTGATTCACTAGTGAAGCTTCACTATTCCTTGATATGGATATGTTGTTTGATCTATGAATAGTGGAAGCTTGATTTGTTGCAGCTCTTGGAGAACTTGGAAGAGGTCTGGGTAGCTCAAATAGTTAATCATCAGCAGCAACATCAGCATCATTTTGAGCATTTGTTCCAACTGAAACATTTTCATAAGAAGGTTTAGAATATTTTGGAAACAATTCTAAATCAAAGATATGATCAGGGCCATTCCCCCTAACACAAGGAGTGTGCTCATTAACAACTATCTTGGATGACTCCTTAAATTGTTGATTCTTAATGTTGCATACTCTGTAAGCTTTGGAGCTAGAAGAGTATCCAACAAAGATAGCATCATCCGACTTTTTAGCAAATTTTGCTAAATTGTACTATGTGTTAAGTATGGTACGCCTGCTGCCAAAGGACCTTAGAAAGCCAATGAACGGTGGCCTCTTGTTCCATAGCTCATAAGGGTTTTTCCATGTGGCTTAACTACAAAAACTTTGTTCTGCACATAGCATGCAGTGCTGACTGCCTCTGCCCAGAATGTTAGAGGTAGTTTGGAATCAGCTAACATAGTTCGAGCAGCCTCAATAAGTGTCATGTTCCTCCTCTCAGCAACACCATTTTGTTGAGGAGTTTTGGGAGCACTATATTGTCTGGCAATCCTTTTTGAGTTATAGAATGAGTCAAGAATGAAGTTCTTAAACCCAGTCCCTTGATCACTTCTAATAATCTTAACCTTGTGATCAATTTGATTTTCTATTTTAAGAATAAAATATTTTAATGTTTGAGTAGTTTCATCTTTAGTTCTTAAAAAGAATACCCATGTAAATCTTGTAAAATCATCAACTATCACAAGGCAGTATGACTTCCTTCCAATGCTTATTATACTTGTGGGACCAAAAAGATCCATGTGCAATAAGTGTAATGGAGTAGTGATGGAGTTAACACATTTGGATTTATGAGAGGTCCTGTGTTGCTTCCGTTCAGGCATGTAACACAGTTGTCTTTGCAGAAAAATTCCTTTTTAGGCAAACCATGTACCAAGTTATTTTTAGCCAATTTATTCATTGTCTTAAAATTTACATGACACACACGTTTATGCCAAAGTGTTGACTCCTCACCATCAGCTTTGGAAAGAAAGCATGATACTTCACCCATTGGGGAAGCATTGTTCATATCCAGCTTGTACATATCCCCTTTCCTGGGAGATCTAAGAAGCACCAATTCTGGAGGAATTGTCATCCCTGGTTTAAGGATAATGCACTCATGCTCTGTGAAAAGCATTTGGTGCTTTTGATCATAGAACTGAGAAACACTTAACAGATTGTGTTCAAGATGTTTGACAAAATTAACTTTGTCAACTTCTAACTTACCACTGGATATACTTCCTCTGCCAAAAATATATCCTCCGGCCTCACCTCCAAATTGGACAGGACTTCCATCACAGTGTTGAAAACTATTGAAGGAGAGATCTGTTCCCTGTCATGTGCCTGTAGTATCCACTGTTCACAATCTAGACATTGTTGTTCTTGTCATATGGATGTCCCTGCACATAAGATGAGATTATTAGTTTTGATTGGAAACCCAAGCCTTGTTGGTCTTAGGTTCTTCTAATGATAGTGACATAATTGAACCAAAAGTTGAGCATGGGGGTTCAATGGATGTCTTTGAAGAAAAGGTTTGGGCTGTAGCATTTTCCTTGATCTTCCAATCCATATTTTGGTTGATCATAGAGGTGAGCTTGTTGAAGCTTTTGTAGCTTGGCATTCTTCCGATGCTTCTTTCTTTTCGGAAGAAACCTTCACCACCTTTTCTTCCGAGCCAGTCTTCTTCTAGGATGATTTCAAGGGAGCTTTCTTGTTCTTCCGAACTTTACTAGCTTTTGTTTCCAAAGCCATTTTCCCTTCGAAAGAAGGAGTTTCTTCCGAAGACAACCTAGCTTCAGAAACTAGCTTTCCCTTTTTCATCACTTGGACCATCTGATAAGGTCCAAACAAGAAACCTTCCCTGACTCCTTCTTTTCTAACATTATTTGCATAATGTGTGCTAGCAGACTTGTAGTAACAATCTTTAGCCATATGGTTTTGCATATCACACATGATGCATGTAATGTTAGTCTTTTGGGAGTTTGTAGGTTGTTGTTTCTTATTCTTTCTCTCTTGGTCAGCAACCTTACCCTTCAACTTCTGATCCTTTAGTAGGATAGAAGTGCTGGTATTACAATGCTTTCTTGAATCAGAAGTACCTATCACCTGGAATCCAGCTGAGATAAAGACGCCTTTTTGTTTTGGGTTAATCTTTAGCATAGACTCAGCCACTTTCTTGGCAGTTTTTCTAGTAGCTTTAGCTCTGCTTCTTCTGGCTTTGGTGGTTAGGGTTTGATCTTCACTGGGAGAGGTGGGTACGTTTACCTGTTCCTTCCCTGTGGTGGCTACTATTGTTGTTTCATCCTTCAACTCTAGTTGTTGGACCAAAAGAACCAATGAGCCTGATCAGAGAAATCTCTAAGTCCCACAAGACATCACAACAGCTGAAGAAGACCTGATCAGCTGTTCTACAAAGTCTGAAGAATACAACTGCTGAAGTACGTCTGAAGTACTGAAGACAAAGACTGAGACAACAGCTGATGATCTAAAGTCTGAAGACTTCAACAAGTACTGAAGACAAAGACTGAAGATCAACAGCTGAAAGACAAAGTCTGATGATTCAAGTACTGAAGACATCAGCTGATGTTAACAGCTCATGACAACAGCTGAAGAGGGCTTCTTCAGTCGTTGTGATGGTTTTTCTTCTTCAGTAGTTTTCTTTTCTTTTCAGTAGTTTGTTTACTTTTCTTTTCAGTACTTGTAAACAACTGAAGAGGTTGTTCTTCAGTTGTTGTAGTGTCAGTAGTTTTATGTTTTTCAGTAGTTGTAAATAAGATGTTTAACACTTAGGAACATTTGTAAGAAGATGTCAGTTGTTGACATCTTCAGTAGTTGTTGAACATCAGTAGTTATCAAACGGTTACATGTCACTTTCAAGTGACATCAGCCTACGTCACTCTATCCTTTAAAAGGAAGGATGACTCACCTGTAATCGTGCCTTTGAGGCCGACAATCTTAATGCAATATTCCTTTTGTCGGATATTTCTCTCTCTATAACAAAATTCTCTTATCGTTTTATATCAATTGTTCTTGTTTGAATTTGTCTAATTCTGAGCTATTCCGCTGCTATATCTGTTCAATCGATTAAACCAAGGGCTGAGATTCCAACAAATGGTATCAGAGCAGGTTAATCATTGATCGATCTAACAATTGATCATTGAAACTGTTCAATCGCTCTAAGTTTAATTGAATTAGCAAATTCGCAAGGATCTGATTATAGAGATTGAGAGTGTATCGCTTCTGGCCGCTTTATTTGAGGTTCTGTGTGGTTTTGAGCTAAATTTATTGTGATTTTACTTGAATCTGTCTGATTTTCACAATGACTACTTCTTCGAATGATCCTTTCAATACTGGATCCTCTACCAAGCCTCCGATCTTGGTGAGGAATGAGTATAACATTTGGCAGAGAAGATTGCTCCATCACCTGTCTGTCAATAGCTCAGGGTGTTGGACATCTGTGGTACATGGACCACATAAGCCAATGGTGAATGATCCAGAAACAAACCAGTTGGTTCCAAAGAAGAAGGAGCAATACTCCGATGAGGACAAGAAGTTGTTTGAAATCGATGCAAAAGCCCATGGAATTTTGGCTATGGCTATTCCTAATGAGATTTACTCTGGGCTTCTGCATTGTGAATCTGCTCATGACCTCTGGAATGCCATCAAAGAACAATTTGGTGGTACTGATGAGGTTTTAGCAAACAACAGGGAAATCCTCGCCCAACAATATGAGACTTTCTCTCATAGAAAGGGTGAGACTCTGACTCAACAATTTGAGCGGTTTTCATGTTTAATTTCTGAATTGAAAATGGTTAAACATGAATATACCAGGAGTCAGATGAACCATTGATTCTTAAGATCACTGCCTGAGAGATGGAACACATATACCATTGTTCTACGCTCAAATGCTGATGTTGATCGCCTATCTCTCACCCAACTTCATGGGAAACTGCTTACATTTGAGAGAGAGATAGAGCAGAAAAGGAAATTGGTTTCATCTGGCAAGCTCACTGAGGATTTTGTCCAAGGGAACACTGCCCTGATTGGACATCAAGAGTCAGAATATGCGTCATCTGAAAGCCAGTATGATGAGCATATTGATTTCTCTACAAACACTTCTGAGCCTGCCTTTGTGAGTGTTGATAGTCATTCTGTTGGTAGTAATAGTGACAATCTATGTTTCATCATGGATGATCTCAAGGGGATTGCTGATGATGACTTAGAAGAGATGGATATTTTGAGCCAAATGGCCTTGATAAATATCAGATCTCAGAAGTTCTACAAAAGAACTGGAAGGAAATTCCCAGGACTCTCTGGCAAAACCAAAGTTGGTTTTGACAAGAGTAAGTTGAAGTGCCATAAATGCCACAGGCTTGGGCACTTTGCAAGAGAATGTAGATCATCTGGATCTAACTCTCCTGCACCTTTTGTGACTTTCCCTGGCAATAGTCAACAAAACAGAGGGCAACAACCTGTCAATTCTGGTTATCATCATCAACCACAATCTCCTGCATATTTTGTTCCACAGGGGCCAATGCCATATCCATACCCCTGCTATTACATGCCACAACCAGGCCAGGTTCAAGCACCCACTGCTCAGCAACCACATGCACTCCCTGAGCCTCAACCATCTCAGTCTCATCAATCTAATCAACTTCAACAACACAGCTTCTTCACACCAGGAGTTGTTGACTGGAGCAGTTTACCAGATGATGTATCTGGTAATGAACAACTGTTCTCAGGTGCTGGTCAACATGGTGGTGAGCATCCTTTTGGAAATCTAGCTCTCATGGCTTTGGAATCCTCTGATGGATCATCTTCAAGTACCTCTTCAACAAAGGTATCACAGGTATCCTCTGAGGCTAAGGCCAAATTATGTTCTGAAACTTGCATAGCAGCATTTGCCTCTATTAGAGAAGCAAATGTGGCTTTAATAAATAAAAATGTAGAGCTAGAACAAATAATTTCCAAAAATAAAGCTGAGTTTGAGTCTGTGCTAAAAGAAAAAAACTGATGAGATTTACAAATTAAAATGCCAAATTTCTGATGATAAGGCTAGGGAGGATGTACTCTTAGAGAAGTACAAAGACCTCAAAGATACTCTTGCTGTCACCCAGGTTGAGTGTGATCGATGGGTACAATCTTGCAAGGGCTTTGAAATGCTTCTTAGTAAGCAAACAGCTTCCAATGTGAAGTTTGGAATTGGTTATAATCACACTGCTCCTCCTACAGTTTTTGCTTCAAGAGCAGGAGCAGAATCTGATGGAGAAAGTAATGACCAATCCACCTCATCATGTGATTCACTACTTGATAAAGCACCATCAGTAGTTGAAGTCAGTAGTAATCCCTCTGTGAACCTATCAGCTGATATTGATGGTTCAACTGCTGACACTCACATGATCAATGAGTTAATCAACCCAAGTGTTATCCCTAGAAGTACTAAGGGTACTGGAGAGCAGGGGATAACATCTGGAGTTCAAACCCTAATGACTGACAGCACTGAAGAGAAGAAAACTGTCAGTAGGAAGGATTTGAAGCCTACTAAGGAAGATGACAAGAAGGCAAAAAGTGCTTCTAAACTGCTGAAGAGCAAGTCTTCAGTAGTTTCATCTTCTTTAGTTGATGATCAACAGAAGATGAAGAAGAAACCATGTGAAATATGTGGTCTATTCAATCATCTCACAGATGATTGTTGGTACAAAAAGGGATCCAAACTCAAACAAAAGGAGAAAATTAAAGAAAACTTGGCTAAAATGAAAACTGACTTTGAGTCCAAGTTTGTACCAGCAGCATCAAATCTGTTACTCCTATGTCCAAAAAGAAATCTAAAAAGGAAGGAGTGCAACAGGCAATAGCTGAGGTTGCTCAAAAGAAGATGGTGCAACACAAGAACTCATCATCAAACACCAATACCAATGTGTCTGAAGAGCTGAAAGCTCTCTCCCAGAATCAGACACAGCTGGTAATGATGGTTCAACATCTGTTGGGAAGAGTTAACCAACTTGATGGCCCTGTGTTGAAACCCCAGAAAAGGAGATCCAAGCCAAAGGATTCCTCTTCTACACCATCTCCTTCACCTCAAGCTATTGTGTCCAATAAACCTGTTAGTTTACCATCTGTTGATGTGACCAGGCCCAAAACCAAAAAGGTTTGGGTCTCCAAAACTAACTGATTGTTTATTTATGCAGGTTTCTTCAACATGCCAAAGTAGCATCTGGTATGTAGACAGTGGGGGATCTATGCATATGACTGGGAACAACTCACTTCTTAATGACTACTCTCCAGGAAGGAAGGGATTTGTTTCCTTTGGCAATGATGCAAGAGGTTACATCATCGGGAAGGGCTTTGTTTCCAATGGGGAAATAAAGTTTGATGATGTCAACCATGTGGAAAATCTCAAGTATAATCTCTTGAGTGTCAGTCAATTGTGTGACATGTTGCCCTTTTCACAAGCCAGAACTGCAGGATTCTGTCTTCCAAAGTTCTGAGTTTGATTGACAAGGTATTGGATGCTCACACTCTCCTAAAGGCCAACAGGACAGGAAGAGTGTATGCCTTAGATCTTTCCAAGAAAATTGATATCAAAGGCCATCCTTGCCTATTTTCCAAGGCCTCTCCTCATGAATCTAATCTATGGCATAGAAGGATGGGACATGTTAACTTCAAGAACATGAATCAACTGATACACCATAGTTTAGTAAGGGGACTGCCTATGAAGGAGTTCAAGTGTGAAAACAACTGCACTGCTTGCTTGAAAGGAAAACAGCACAAGGTTTCATTTCCACCTATTGAAGAACCAAATTCCACTGCCTGCTTACAACTTCTTCACATGGATCTCTTTGGTCCTGTGAGAGTGATGAGCATGGCACAAAAGAAATACTGTCTGGTAATTGTGGATGATTACTCCAGATTTGTATGGACTTTCTTTCTTCATTCAAAGGATGAAGCTGCACAGAAGATCATAAACTTTGTGTTGTATGCTGAGAAGCAGTATTCCCTCTCAACCTTTGGATAGTTCAACTTTCCACAACCTTGTGTTAAGGCTTGGTATGCTGCAGCTAGAATAAGTGACAACTACTGATGATCTCAGTAATTACTGATGATCATTGGTAACCATGTCACATATAAGTACTGATGAGTTATTTTACCCTCAGTAGTTTTTATAACTACTGAAGGCTAAATGCTTTTAGTACTGTACTTTCTCTATTCTAAACTACTGATGTAGTTACAACTACTGAAATCAGTAGAAACAGATAAGTACTGATGTCCTATGAAACAACTGAAAACAGCAAAAAGGCTGATGAGTAAGTGTTGAGGACAGTATGAAACAGCTGAAAGGCTATGAATTGACGACAACTACTGATGAGTACTCTCTCTTCAGTAGTTCACTAACTGCTGTTTCTTTATAAACAACTGAAGCAATACCATGTCTTCAGTAGTTTCACAACTACTGATGACTAACACCAAGTCTTCAGTGTTTACAACAACTGACGGCAAAACCACGGTCTTCAGTAGTTTCACAACTACTGATGACTAATACCAAGTCCTCAGTTGTTTCAACATCTGAAGTCCAACTTGTCTTCAGTAGTTTTTAAAACTACTGATGCCTAAATCAGAGACTTCAGTTGTTTCAACGTCTGATAGTAAACACCATGTCTTCAGTTGTTTTATAACTGCTGACCACACCAATACCATCAGTCGTTTCAAACTTCTGAACGTTAATACCACGTCATCAGTAGCTTCAAATACTGATGACTAACACCAAAACCTTCAGTCGTTTCATAACCCGTACCCTATATATATACCTGTTTCCCTCTTTCAGAGTTTTTCATTCTTTCACGACCTAACTTTTCAAAAGCTCTGAAAACCTTTCACCTTCATTAATGGCGACCATGCAACTCAAACCTCGACACAACTGTGTCGCGTACCTCACAAAATCGCCCTTCTGGACCAAATTTGATAATGCTATAGATCTTATGGTCCAATCCCCACTAAAAACGGCTTTCCTTTTAAATCCAATCATTTATGCCGATTCGCTACGTCAGTTCTGGATGAATGCGACCGTTAATGGAGAATCTATCCATCATCTATCAACTCGCATAAGGTGGTCATCTCTACTGCTACCATCCGCCAGATATTACTGTTAGATGATGCTGCCTACCCTGTTGGATATCCTAAGTGCCAACTTGATCTTTCATTTAGACAACATGGATATCAGGGTGATCTTAGTGCTTCAACAATCCTGAAGAAACATTTTCCAGATGCTGAACGATTATTATTTCATATGGTAAATGTTTGCCTGGCCCCGAAGACTTCCTCTTGGGATCAACTGTCTTCAAGATGGCAACAGGTACTGTTCTCTATCCTTGAACAAGAACCACTAAACTTCTCTGAAATCATTTTTCTTGAAATCAAGGATATGGCCACAAAACCACTTTCTAACCGTTGGATACTATATCCTCGGTTTATAATGGCCATAATAGAGAATCAGCTTTCAGCTGAGGGACTAGTTGGTCTGGGAGTCCCTGCTTTGGCTGTATTGCCGGAGGTATACTCCCGACACAACACTGACCAAACTCTCAAACAGGCTGCCAAGCTGCGCAAACCCACGCAGCTGGAACCCACAGCCTCCACCTCCACATCCAAAGTCCCCTCCAAACCCACAAAGAAGAAGCCTAAGAAAGCTACTCAGGGAATTGAGTCCCCTGTGGATGCTCCTGCTGCACCAACGCAGGTTATCTCTGCTGGAAATAACCCCCCAGTAGAGACTATGACTCCACCAACTGAAGCCGCTCAGGTTCCTCTCAAAAGGAACCTGAAGCAACCACTCAAAGGGAAGCCACAATGCTGGGATCCTCCTCACTTGAGGGGATTACCATTGAAGAGCACCACTTGTCCCGGGTGCACACTGCTTCCACACCCTCTCCTGATGCAACTGCCCCTCAAAGCCCTACTATCATTGTTGCAAAAGTGCTGACGCAGTTGCATTCCTCACCCCCCACCCAGACACCAATTACTACTGGGATAACCTCAACACCTGAGGGGGAGGATCACAATGCTTCTGTCAACCCACAGCACAGGGGTTATCATGTTCCATCTTCTAGTGTAGATAAGGAGGTGCGAACTTCTGGTGAGGCTGCCACTGTCTCTGTCTCAGCAAATGACCAGGGTGCAGTTGGTAACATCTCTAAGACCTCACTAGTGGCAACAGCTGATGAAGGACATAGTCCTGAGGCTGGAAGTCCCCAGTACCGAGAACAAGGGGCACATGCTATCATTGATCTACACTCGAGGCATGTTCATCCTGACTATGTCAGGAGGTCAGGTGATTCAGTATCAACTGATGATGACTGAGCTTCTTCTATGATGTAGTTGCTCAAAACACCATTCTTGAGGAGTCAGCTAATGTGACTTTCAATGAACACACACCCTGTGTTGCTGGTTCAGGTCCTGATTGGCTTTTTGATCTTGATTTGGTTACCAACTGTTTTAACAAATCTTATAAGACTGTTTCAGGATCTGCAGAAAACTTAAATAAAGGTGATCCTGATCCAAGATTTGAGCTGAGAAGACCTTTAAGTAACACATCTTTAGCTCTAGTTGGGACTACTTCTGCAAATGAGGTTTCTATCAACACCACAATGACAAGCTCAGCTGATACATCTGGTATGCCTTCAACTTCCAGCTCAGAGGCTCCACAACCAAATAAAGATACTTCAAATGCAGAAGACAATAATTGTAGTGGTGATAGTGATCAATACTTTCTTGATGCTAATAACCACTCCATAGATGACAACATCAATGATATCACACACTCCTTGGATCAAGTCTCTCTTTATAAGTGTGCTGATGTAATGGGAGAAACATCTATGCCAGATCTAAATTTCTCTAATTTAGATTTTTCTTAGCAACTTCATGTGATCCCTCAGCTAAGGATCCACAAGTCTCATCCCATAACAAACATCATTGGAGATGTTGTCTCTGGGGTAAGAACAAGAGGACAAACCCATGAAGCAAATGTTTGTATTCACTCTTGTTTCTTGTCCTAGATAGAGCCAAAGAAAGTTGATGAGGCTCTAAAGGATGGAAGTTAGGTTGAAGCTATGCAAGAGGAGCTGCTTCAATTCAAAAGACAGAAAGTTTGGAACCTTTGTCCTCTTCCTCATGGGAAGACTACCATGGGAACCAAATAGGTGTTGAGCAACAAGAAGGATGATTGAGGCTTTATCATCAAGAATAAAGCAAGATTAGTTGTTCAAAGATACGCACAAGAAGAAGGAATTGACTACGCTGATGTCTTTGCTCCAGTAGCAAGATTAGAAGCCCTTAGGATATTCCTGGCATTTGCTACATCCAAGAACTTCAAGGTCTTTCAGCTTGATGTAAAATGTGCTTTTCTATATGGAGTGATTGATAAAGAGGTATATGTCAAACAGCCACCTAGTTTTGTAGATCCTGATCATCTAGATTATGTCTGCAAGCTTGACAAAGCTCTTTATGGGCTGCATCAGGCACCCAGGAAATGGTATGAGACACTGTCTGAGTATCTTTGTAAACATGGATACAGGAGAGGTACTATAGATGGAACTTTCTTCATCAAAGGACAGGGAAATGACATATTGCTAGTTCAAGTGTATATGGATGACATCATCTTTGGTTCAACTAATCCAAAGCTCTGTAAAGACTTTGAGAAGCTGATAAAAGACAGATTTGAAATGAGTGCCATGGGGGAACTCAATTTCTTTCTGGGAATTCAAGTGAAGCAAGTTGAAGATGGCATCTTCATAAGTCAGTCAAAGTATGTTCAAGACATACTCAAAAGATTCAACATGACTGATTGTAAGATTGCTAAGACATCCATAGCCAAAAACCACTCCCTTGGACCTGATCTTAAGGGGGAGTGTGTAGATGAACACTTATACAGGGTTATGATTGGGTATCTTATGTATCTTACTGCTAGCAGGCCTGATATTATGTTTGCCATTTGCATCTATGCAAGATATCCATCCAAACCTAAGATGTCTCACCTTATCACTATCAAAAGGATTCTAAGATACCTTAAAGGTGCCTCAATACTTGGTCTATGGTATCCTAAGAATCCTGACTTCAATTTGTATGCTTAAACAGATAGTGATTACGGTGGTTGCAACATGACTGCAAAGTCTACCTCTGGGGGATGTCAGTTTCTTGGTAGAAGGGTTGTCTCATGACAATACAAGAAGCAATCCTGTGTCTTTGCATCAACTGCTAAAGCTGATTACATTGCTACTGTGCTCAAGTGCTTTGGATACAGAATCAGATGCTTGACTATAGGTTAAACTTCAAGGAGACTCCCATTCACATAGACAACAATAGTGTTATCTCAATCACAGAGAATCCTGTGCAGCACTCAAGGACCAAACACATCATGTATATACGTATATATACGTATATACACGTGTATACACGTGTATACGTATATACACATGTATACATGTATATATATGTATATACACGTGTATATAAGTATATATACGTATATACACGTGTATATAAGTCTATGTACGTATATACACGTGTATATACGTATATAGACTTATATACACGTGTATATACGTATATACACGTGTATAAGTCTATGTACGTATATACCGTGTATATACGTATATAGACTTATATACACGTGTATATACGTATATACACGTGTATATAAGTATATATACGTATATACACGTGTATATAAGTCTATATATGTATATACACGTGTATATACGTCTATATACGTATATACACGTTTATATACGTCTATATATATATACACACACACGTATATATACGTGTATATATATATATATCTATACACGTATGTATAGATATATATATATACTATATATATATACATATACATATACATATATATATATACGTGTATACGTGTATACGTATATATACGTATATACGTGTATATATATATACGTATATATATCTATATACGTATATATATATACGTACAAATATATATATCTATATACGTATATATATATATACATGTGTGTGTATATATATATATATACATGTGTGTGTGTGTATATATATATATATATATATACGTATATATCTATATACACGTATCACAAGGGGCATTTGTTTACTAGGCAACACGGGTAGGGGGTGCTGAGCATCAAGCACCTTGGTCGCTCACTAGCCTTGGTGAGACCTTGGTGTGCAAAGTACCCCATGCCTCTTATATATACATTCTATACAAAAAGCAAAGTGACAGAAACACACATTAAAATTTTGAGAGATCGCACTTTTTCAAAACCCGATCAAACGACCTCGGATTGCCACGAAACATTGCTTCGTGGTTAGACTCCAAAAAAATTTTCAAGAATTCTAATTTAAAAATATAAATTGAAATTGTTTCTTCTTTCAAATACTTGTTTATGCTTATTTTGACTCAAAGACAAATATTTTTTGGATTTTTTGTGATTATATATTCGTCGAATAAGTGATGATCTAGTGGTTCTTACTCGGGGAATCTTTGGGCTTAACTAATATTTTATTGAATCATCGTTGTTCTAATATGAATCTAGGGTTTGAATCGATTCATAGGGTTTTAACAAGAGAATTCCTATCAATAATAAATAAAACAAATATAATAAACATTATAGACAAAAACAAAGGAAAGAAAAAAAAGAAATAGGGAAGAGAGAATTCAAAAGGCCCGTAAGGATCAAGATAAAGACAACTGAGCCAACTTGATATTTTGGTATTATCGCCACAAAAAAGAACTTTTAGATTTTTTTATTCGTATCTTCATAGCGGATTGAATCGGAAAGTAAGATTGAATCGAAAAGTAATAATATTTGGAAGCAATGTATACACTAATAAGAAATACGTACAATCAAGTCTCACCAAACAATCAACTTAAGTAATGACATTAATTTTTATGGTTAGCACCTAATCATACTGTACATTTTGTTGTGATGATTCTTATCAAATGGTCTATTCGGATTAAGTCTGTGGATGTTGCTAAGTTTCTTATATGCTAGAAACATAACATCTATTAAAGGTGAGTTATTAAAAATATAACATCCACTGAAGATTAGATAACTAAGGTTATATGATCATCCATCAAAGAATTCCTATGACAAACCTACAAGTTGATATTTAAAATGATGAAGGAGGAGACAAAGTGAGAAAAAGTATTAGGGTTTGTTATCCAAGATAATGAATGATGAGGTATTAATCACACAACCAAGTAAATTAAAAAAAAAAACAGAGGGAATCGAATTTGAGCAATTCATGGATGAAAGATTTTAACTTCAAGCATTAACCGGTCGATTATGTCATCAAGAGTATAAACTATTTGGGTTAATTTTTAAAACTTAATAGGGTCACATTTTCTTTACATAATTCTATACAAAAGCAAAAGTTCATTAGGTTCATTTGACCCCCTTCCTTCAAACGTAGTTCCGCCCATGGCCCCTCGGGAGAGTGAGCCCTGAACGAACACACCTCTATTAACCCTACCCTTATGGAAGTTATTTGAGAACTAAGAATTTGAGACCACTTTTTTTTAATCATTCTCTTATTTGAATCAATATACTTTCACAATTTATATATTCCTTTGTTTTGTTGTTATACGTTTTTAATAACAATCTAATCTACTCCTACACTACATCATTATCAAGTGAAATATTCATTCAGTCAATCGTCATGGAAAGGTGCGTTTTACACACCTAGATGGCTGATACCACTTGTCTAGAGGCCTTTTGCGTTTTCTTTTTATTGTTATACATATTTTTTTATTCCAAAATGTCCAAACTATGAATTGACGTAAATAAAACTTAATCACGTAGAAATTTATTCTCATGCAAAAATTCCTAACTTATAAAATTTGATCATAACACCACGCCGGCAATATTATTATAGAACCTATCTTAAATATAGAAAATCTTTTGTTGCTACAAATTACCCACGTGCTATATTCTATTCTACAAACTTATAGTTAAATACAAGTAGAATGTTTCCAGCAATAATCAAACATTTGAAACCCAATGTCATAAACTTTATTTGATAACAAACAAATATGGGCAAAAACACAAACTGTAACACCCGGTTATTTATAAAAAACAAAGAAGAAGAATAAAATGAAAAAAAGAAAGAAAATATATTTTACCTAAGTTGAATGGTAAAAAGTGTTCAAAAAAACAAAAAGTTTGAAAGTTGGTGTAAAGTGACATGACCGCCCACTCTCTTCTCACAACATCCATTTCATTCGGATTTTTAGAGAGAGAATGAGAAAAAGGCAGAAAGCATTCGGGTTTTTGAAGAACAAGAAGGAAAGGTTTGAATTAAAGATAAGAATTTGTATGTTTATGATGTTCTTAACTGGTTTTATCCTTGGTTTTGTGCTTATGTATGTTTGTATGTGTTCGAGTATGTGTTTCAAGTGGGTTTCTAGGTGAGAACTTGTAGCAATCGGGTTTTGAAGGAAGTTTTACTCGAAGAGGTTGCTAAGGTGAGTTCTAAAACCCCTCTTTTACATGTTTTAACTGATTTTAGGGATGGAAATGCATGTATGAACGTTTTTATAAAGGTGGGTATTGTACCCGTATGTGTATGTGTATGTGTGTGATTCAGGTGGGGTGTGAATTTGGGCTATGTTTATGTTTGATGTTGTTATGAATATGTTTCTAAGGCTTAGAATGCATTATTTAAGCTTAGAATAAGTTTGAGCATGTTTGGGGACTGAATTATGATGTTTAAGTGTGAAATAGGCTGCTCATCGCTCAAATAGGGTTCATGCGCCTAGTATGGAAATCTGCCTAAGTGTCCTCATACGCTCGAAAACTCATGCGCCCATATAGTAGTCATGCGCCTAGAAATAGGCAAGATTTGACTAAGTGTTCACGCGCCTAAGCACTCATGCACCTGCATAGTGCTCATGCGCCTAGAATTTGCCCAAAATAAACTAAGTGTTGCTCATGCACCCCAATAATGTTGATGCGCCTGAAAGTTGCTCATGCACCTAAGTGTTTCTCATGCGCCTGCATAGTGCCCATGCGCCTGCATAGTGCCCATGCGCCTGCATAGTGCCTATGCGCCTAAAGACTTAGAATATTTTCTTTGGGGAAAAGTGAAGAGTAGGCTTTGACTTGGGAGGTTCCCGGGGCTATGTAAGTTAACTTTTTGAAGTCAAAATGATGTGATGGGCATTGTATGTATGATGTATGATATATGATTAATGCTTATGCATGATGGTATGTGTGATGTATGTTATGTATGTATGTTGATATGTATGAAGATTTGCATGATCTTGTTGATGTTCCTGTTTATGTATGTTCATCTTCCTGTGGCTTTGCGTTGAATATTAATGAATGAAATGAAAGTATTACGTAACGTAAAGTGGAAGATAATGTAAAGAGGAACAGAATAAAAATGCATGCATTAATGAATGAATGAAAGTATGAAAGGCTTGCAAGCAAATGAAAGGAGGTTTACAACTCATTATGAGTTGTTAGCTCAACTGTGTGTGCATTTATAGTGTGCGATTTTGGCTAACTCATAAGGGTCCATACACACAGTAAGAGTTCAGTCTTGGTGACTGCTCCAATACGTGTGATTTCTTAATTATTGTGTGTATATATATTTACAGTGTGCGATTTTGGCTGACCTATAAGAGTTCACACACACAAGGGGAGTTAGTTCTTATGACTACTCCATACGTGCGATATGTGCGATATGGGGTCCTTGTCGCTTAACCCTAGATGATATGACCTTGTGCTTAAGAGGGGGGTTAACCATATGACAGGACCTAAATAAAAGTGAAAAGATAATAAAAGTAAGAAAAGTGCGATAAGTACGAAATGTGCGAAACGTGCGAAATATACGAAACAAACGATGATGAAGATAATAACTATTATATATGTGTACGTCTGATGTGTGATCACGTACGATAGTAAATAAAATGTTTTAACGAATGAAAGGTAATGTAATGTTTTTATAAAACTAGAACTCACTTAGGAACGCTGACTTTTGTGTGTTTCCAGTTGGCAGGTAAGGTTGTTGAGGATGACACGGGACGGCTATTTGACTCTTTTTGGATGGCATCCGTTTTTATAGTGCTTTTGTGATGTAATACAACATGTATTTTATAATTTGTCAACGATGTATTATTTTGCAAAAGATTTATAAGAAAATGAAATATCGTTTTTAAATATTTCTGCTGCAATGTTTATTTAAGTTAAATGTAAATATATGTTTTATGTGCGATAATTAGTCAGTTGTAAGTGTCCCGGGAACGGGGCATTACACAAACCAACAATCACCCGCTGAAGATTCTTTACCAACCTTGCACGAGACGCCCCAAGCGTTTAGGTGTCAAAACCCGAGGGCCTAGGCGAGAGCGTTATGTACGAGAGACACCATGTATTATATATTATTATATACTAATTTAAAAATAATATTTACCAAGGGAATCCTCTTAAAAGAGAGGGGAGTCTCGAACAATCTAATAATCACAAAAACAAATTAAAAAGTTATTTATAAAAATTAAAGCAAAACGACACCTAAGTACAAAAAGCGCAGCTGAAGCGCCAAACCAATAGCCTCTACGGCCTCACGCCTTAAGCACTCTTGATACACACTTTTTAAACCAAGTTACCATCAGGTGGATTGGCAGGAAACTCAACGGAGCTCTGGCAGTCGTAACTTATAAACAACTTCATTAACCAAATCTCTAAAGATCAATTGCTCAATCTCCATTCCAATAAGAGGACTTTCACCATAACAACCAATCCAGTTTTCTGAGCTTTTCAACAAATCCTCCACCACAATGCTCTTCATATCATCATCCTCATTCCCGGGCCCGCACTCTTCACTTTTCTTGTGCAGTTGAAGCTGCTCAATCTCCAAATACAACTCACTCAAAAGCTTTCTTGGATCCTGCATCATCATCATCATTATCATCCTAGTAGATGAACCTAACTTCCCAACAAGAATTTCATTAACAGCATCAAATATTAGCTTCCTGTGAAACTTTCCCTTTTGGAGATTACTGAATTTGGTATGTTCCAATACTAAAAATAGCTCCGGGTTGATCGGGTGACCAGATGGGTGGAACTCAAAAGAGTTTAGGTCTCTGAGAAGGAGTCCTGAAGCTAATAAGATTTGTGTTATGTATTTATTGTTCGGGTTTGTGTTTTTACAGAGAGATGCAATGAAATCTGTGGGAGATTCATTGTGGCTGGAGTTAAGGTTTTTAAGTCTTTTAACCAAGTCATCAACCTTCTTCAGTTTTTCACGAGTGATCTGAAATGATATGATTGTGTTTGATTGGGCATCGTTGGTTGCTTCATGTCGACCTTTAACAATGTTATTAGCAGAGTTTGGAGCATCGTCTGTTGAGCAAACAGTAGGATTAGTTTAGTCGAATCATAATACACAAAGGTATATGATGAAGATAATAGCATAAGCCCTCCTAAACTCAAGAGCAGGAATTTTGGTGCACCAGGGACACCTCTTTAGAAGTGGCAAGATGATCGGGTTGGCATAACAGATACTTATTAGGGCAGCCCAAGTGTGACCCGCTGACCCATTAGTGTTGCATTACTTTTAACAGGATATGATATTTAATCTACTTAGCAAATTTATACAGAATTGTAAGAATGAGTTGGTTTTTCCTAAAATTGGTCCAAACGAGTTGGTCAAAACTCAAAATAGCCAGCCCAACTCTACTGTTCAACATTATTACCCCAAAAATTCTATCTTTTTGTTTAGTAATCATATTTGAAACAAAAAAAATTGTCAGAAAAGCATTTGTCTTCCCCCATAAATATCAAAGTTTGAGCATGCCTTGGCTACTTCTAGTCCATGTACCACATTCTTTGGCCAAAAAGAAAACTTCACCACTTTGCCCTTATGAAAATGGTATAATATCAGGGTCCACTAAGGGCTAAATTATTGTAATATGCCACATCTGGCTGGACATCAAGCTTGTTGACTGAAAAAGGATGTACAATGACCAAAAATTTAACAGTGGAATGAATACAATGTAATTTTGAAATTACTGTAATAATCATTTCGTAACCATGAGAGCACACTAAAGTTGGAGTGCTTGGCATGGTGTAAAGTGCAACTTGCGCTTGGCATGTGGCATTCGGAAATTTAATTGTATCCAAAAAACCATTATGAAAAAACGATTTACCTTTTTTGGTAATTGGAGTACGCTTCACAGGTGAAGGTGAATTATCCACATAGACTGAATCATCAAGAACAGAGACTGGACTCGGGTACTCTGGAGGGAGCTGTTCACCCACCTTAACAAGCAAGGTTGATTTCTAGTAATAGTAACAAAACCTTAGTTATTATGAAATCCTTTAATCCAAATATAATGAAAGTAATATAGAAACACATAAATCTACCTCTGGTGTTGAGCTCGAACTCCGCCTTCGGGTCCTAGACTCTGGCTGTTGCTTGTTTGACTGCTTTCTTGGTTTACTAGAATCAGTAAGAGGAATGGGCAGTCCCGATGGCCTCTCTCCACATGTACCCTTGGTAACGAGAGTTTTACCCGTTTTGTTATTTGCGGGTTTCATGATGACAATATGGGACTCATGAGATGTACCTGAGTTCTTACTTCCAGATAATGTATCTTGATGGTTACTATGATCCGAAGATCTAGCTTCAACAGCCTGCATTGCCTCTAATATCCTTTTAAGAGCTCTATGATCCCTTCCCGATTCTGCAAATTCAAGATTCTTTAATCTGTTATCCACTTCACTATAAACACTAGACACAGGCTCATGTATCTTGGTTGATGATCTCATAGCACGAGCACCATCACGTTGCTTCCATGGTGCTGCTTCAATTGGAACCCGAGAAATCGGCTTTACATCATGATTTTTCCGACGTGGAGATATTGGATCCTTGATGTACTTCTTTTGGAATTTGTCTTTTTTGTAACTGACCCACAATCATCAGAAGAATTCAAAGATTTTGACAGTGGATAGGTTTCTAAGCCCATCAACTTTGCTACTACACTTGGTGGTTGTGTCCGACTCGGATCCTTATCAATGTTGATCCCACCATCAATCTTCGGGTTGCTTGAAAGGTTAGATGGTTTAAGGGGTACAAGTGAAACAGAGTTAAGAGTCTGCAATGATCGTTCTCTACTATCTAAAGAAAGCCGCGGGTTTGTTATTTTTAACTCATTTTTGATGGACAAATTGTCTGTTTCCAGCCCATCATAAGAGAGCCGTGGATAATCTTTGGAGACTGAAAATGAAAACCCATCTTTAATATGACAAGATTTTGATCTAGAAAGTTCTCTAGGTTCATCACAATACCAATTATTTGATTCACTTTCCATTATAGTTCTACGCATTGGCTCTTTGACCACACCTCGATGATCAACATTTGGATAGTTATCTATGTTACAGTCCACATTTGAAAAAGGAGATGAAGGAGACCATGAGGAGAAAGAATCTTTATATGATTCAGTGGATACCCTATGCTTTTCCTGAAATAACACGCGCTTCTGTTAAATTCAAGCTTTTGTCACAATTCAATTCAATATATCGCAAAATCAACTTTAAAAGATGATAACTAAAATCCGAGTTAACATACCACAGTTGGGGATTTCTGGTTTATAACACTTGACTCCCTTTCAGGTGTCCCATTGTTGAAAAGCAAACTGTCTGCACAAATTCAGTGAAATTGCATTGAAACACTTGACAATGACACAACTCTACACAAGATAATCAACTACCAACACTTGTGTTCTTTGCATATATCAACACGAAACCAATTACAGTGAAGAAAAACATGAATAAGGAGGTTAAGAATTACCAGATTCCGCCCGCTTAGGACTGTTTCTGACATAACACCTTCCAGATACGATATGCTGGCGGTTAAAGATTTGAAAGACACCTTTTGTGGATCCAATTTGCTTCTGCAAATCCGGATTTTCATCTGCTAGTGAATGTAAATAGTTTGCAGCCATTTAAGTGCTCAACAAATTTGATGTTTATCACCCTTCCATCATACTATTCCCTTCACTAAATTAGATTCAAGTTTTGACCTTTGATTGTGAAGTGAAAACTTTCTAATATGATTTGGATCTTGAACAAAATCCTTTGACTATCCCCAAAGTCAATCAATCTAGTCAACTCTTTTCCCTTTTTCTCTCAAACAAAATCTCAAACAGTTGGTAGGCAAGGGAAGATATCAAAGATAAGTTCCCTTTTCTCTCTCTCATTCAGTCTCATAGATTTGCAGTCATTCCAAAATCGATCCACCATTGCAATTACTGTGATCAGAATGCAAATTAAATGTCTCTCATGGGTTATTACATGAATAAACTCGTAGAATGTGCTTAAGATTGTATAATCAAACGCCAATGGGAATAAAACCCACATTGTATAATCAGTGGGTTTATCCACAATCTGTAATTTTGTAAAGTAGGGAGCACCAAGAACAGGGGTTGTAGAACGAACCCACGATGAAAATTCAGATCTTTTATAGAATGTAACACAAAAGCTCACCCGCTAATTGGGTGTCACTCAAAACAAAAATATTCACTTTGTGGATAATGAAATTGACGTAAAACACACACATTTACTTACCTTGTAATTTGCAAATGCCAATGAAGAAGGGTATGTCTATTCTTTTGCACAGAGGTTGAAGAAGGGTATGTCTATTCTTTTGGGGTAGAAGTTTGTGAAAGGGGTTATGCAATTGGGTGGTGGGTGTTTTATAATATTAATGAAGTTACATCTACAATGCAATTAATACATACACACTCTAGTAATGTATTTCACATGTGAGACGAAATTCAACTTTTTAATCAAAGTGTCTTATTTTATCATGGATTTCTAACACCACCTACACTGCCCCAGCCCATGGATTCATCACCATCCATCACCGCTTTCCGCCGGACCAGCCACGAACCTCTTTGCGAAACCATTGCTGCCATCACCGCTTTAATCCTGAGATTCTAATATGTATGAATTCATAAAGCACAAGTAAATTAAATAAAATTTGTTTTAAAATCATACAATCATTTATTCTTTAATAAAAGACAATAAAGAAATTATCCTATGAAACCAAGAAAAACATCATTTTGATATGAAAAACTTAAATTTTTAGAACTGTCACTACGAAGTAATCTTTCAGTTTTTTATTTTTCTTCTTTCTCTATTTTTCATTTATCTCTATAAAATAATTTTGCATTTATTAAAAGAATAAGGAATGTTGCCAAGAAACCTGCACCGAACATTTTATAAAATCCATTGCCATGGATATCTCATACATTTCTCTAACGTAACACATTGGTTTAAAAATCCGCTTCTTTTTTCTCACCAACAACAATGTCCTTGTATTCCGTCTTTTTAGTATTTTCTTGTGCCTCTCTTTTGTTGCTTGAATCTAAAAAGTGTATGACATGAAACATGTCTTTGATGATGTCATCACTCATGTAAACACCCACATTCTCAAGGCTATCAACATAGCTATTCACGCTTCTAGCATCATCACCATATATATTATTCAATAATAGAAATAAATATTCTCATCGTCTCGTTTCAAGTCGAAACAAGCAATTTTCTTTTTTAATTAGCACCAACATCATCAACAAACATGTTAATGACCGAGTGAAAATTTAAGGGTATGCATGCTTGTTCGAGCTCATCAACTTTGTACCTCATCATTTTAGCATGGCCAGGATACTTTATTTAGACTGTCTCAACGCTTTAGAAATTCATAAGGTTTTTATTATACTCTTGATGGATTCTTTCCTTCAAGTCTTTAATCATGCCAAACCCTTAAGGAAGTTCTCTAACTCTTGACTAATGGATGCTAGCATCAAATTAGTTATGGCTTGAGCATCATCATTGATTTTGACCCAAGATAGATTTATTGTTATCAAGGGTTGGTCGTTTAGTAGAGGACACTTCAGAACATACAACTTTTTATTTCTCTTGAGGTTCTCTTCATGTTCTAGTGCCAATTATTAGAAATTTGTTCCATCAAGTTTATTGTTTAGAATATATGTTTTAGGAATTAAGAGGTATTCACGAGACATCTACAATGTAAAAGAAAAACGTTATTTATTTTTATATTTATTGTTTCCTAAACAAATAATGACCCTCCTTCTAGAACTTGAGACCCATTTTTAACTATCTATACATAGGATACAATAAAAATAAAAATACTTACTATATCCAAACTTACTATATCCAATGCATAGGATACAACCACTTTTGAAGATAAAATAGTATTTATAGCATTATTTATAATTTACCTATTACAATTACTTACAAAATAACCTTATACTTACTAACACATGTATAAAATTTTATATTATCTATCCATAAATCAAATAAAATAAATATGTTTTAATATTTCAGCTATAGTTTTTAATCTATCATATTTAAAAACGTTTTGAGACTACAACTTAACCTGTATTTTTTTAAATGTTTGGTGTAAACTTTTGTTAAGTAGATTTGTACTTTGTGAGGTATGATAAATTAATGTATATATGTACAAGTAGTTATGCAGAATCCATTTATTTGGTGCTTTAAATTATAACGTAGAAAAAACATAATAGACTTTAGTAAAACTACTACAAGAATAGCAATATATTAAATGCACGTGTCATATGTAAAATGATACCCTGTTGCATTGCGTAGACACCCTTCTAGTATTTTATAAATGGCTGAGCATTATATTATTATATATATGACTAGCTTTAGTAAACCGTGTATTACACGGGTTGAATAAATAAAATATTAATATAATAAAATTATTAATTATAAAATGATATTTTAAAATATGATATAACTTAAATTACGTATAAGAAATGACTATAAATAATAAAACAATGATATCAACTTTTTAAAATATTATTTTTAATTTTTTAATAAACATTTTGTCTTAAAACAAACCTTATAAAAATACATTTTTTAAAAAATTTCTTATTACAACTCCTAAATTTGCTTAATTTGTTTTTAAAAATTTGACTTTACAAAAGTACTAATCTATTTAGAAATAAACTTAATAAATAGATTTATTTCTTAATTTATTAAATATTAAAAAGTATTAAAATAATATTATTAATAATTAAGGTAATTATTTAATAGGAGAGAAAGGCGGAAAAATTTTGGTGAGAAGGATTGTGGTGATGACATGTGACACTCCTATTTACTCTTTTATTAGAGTAAAAAGATAAAGTTATGTAGATAAGTAACGTTTATCAATCGTATCTAATACAATTCTCAAACTTTATGAGGCAGTTTAGAAACCTGTTTTCTAAGGGAGTACATAACCTCATCTATGTCCACTCATCCTTGATAAATGAATAAGTGCACTTCTAATAGGGTTGAACGATAGTTCTTCCTATTTTAGCAATACCTGGTAATACCTAAATTATCCCAAGACTCTTGGGAAACATGATGTCACCTTGTTCCAACGCCCATAGGTCAATATGTAAAGCTCATGCGTCTACATTAAAGGGTTTGGGTATATCAGTTTAAGTGTTCTTACGATAGAGTTACACAAACTTATCAATTGACCTAGGGAATTATTTTAGGGTGTTAGGGTCAAATAGCTCAAACACACGAACACAATCACGAGAATGATAAAAACAATAGAACAAGACACGAGATTTATAGTGGTTCGGTTACGGTGTGTAACCTACGTCCACTTGGGGCAACTAGGGTTTTCTTTTATTGAGGTGTTAAATGTTTACAAGTACAAGAGATATATTTATACTAACTAAACAATTAGGGTTAACACTCTTTGCCTAAAATAGCAAGCTGGGCTTTAGGGCGGTCGTCCCTTAATCTCCTAATTCTGTCTTTAGTTAATACCGGGCCCAACCGAGATGGGTCGGAGCCCACAACTTAACAATCTCCCACTTGGGCTTCGAGACAACTTCTAACAATCTCCCCCTTATCGAAACAGCCTTCAGTACGCAATAAAACCCTAAAGAGTACTAGGTCATGAAAGTAAGGTCACTCGGTCATAAAACCCAAAATTGTACTTCGTCGTAAAAGTTGTACTTTATTGCAAAAGCGATTGTCATTCTATCGTAAAACCCGAAAGCATACTCCATTGTAAAAGTGAGTTTGAAATAAAATCATACAAAAAGTTAATAAGGTTTAAAAAAAGGGTGAACTTTTTTTAAAAAAAATGAAGAAAAATTTTGAAAATAGAAGGAAAATCATTACATCAATTATGTTACATGATGTAAAAGTTAGTTACACGGTATAATTGTGGTGTAAATGTTCACGATGTTATAGTATTTTATGCATATGTGTAAATTCACAGGTATAAAAAAGTTATGAGAAGTGTAATTTACTTACACTTGACAAATATTTACAAACTTGAGTTTAACTGACACTAGTGTATATTTTTTTAAGCTTATGGATTTACACATATTTATAAAAGCTCATATTCTTATATATGTGTAGTGATGTTACTCCAACAAAAAAATTATTTTGATTGTATTTAAAAGTTAACACAGTTATTGTAATAATAAAGGTTAACGTTTGATCATTACCATGCATATGTGTATATATAGGTATATATATACACATATATATACGTACATGTATATATACATATTATACATATATATACATATATATATGCATATATATACATATATACATATATATATGCATATATATACATATATATATGCATATATACACATATATATACATATACATATATATATACATACAAATACATATATATATATACATATGCATATATATACATATACATACATATATATATATATATTATATATATATATATATATATATACATATACATATATTTCGTTGATACATATGTCACTAGTTTATGCGCTTAATGTAAAATTATTTCATGTCTTCATATATGTAATTGTTAAGATCAGTGATCTAAGTTTGATTAATTAGAGAGTATTGCAGCGGAGTTCGAACAACAAATTAGACAATTTACAAGAACACAATTGATATTCAATGTAACAGTAAATGGTTATAGAAAAAGAAAATTCTGCAAAAGAGATATTTCATTCATATGCTTTCGTGGTGGCTTAATGTGTGACATCCGTCACCTCAAGGTCCGTCGAACGACATAAATAACATGGAAATATTTTAAATAAATCTTCCTTTTCTTCATGAACTCCTGCTTTACGGAATCATGTCTGCTTATTTTTCCTTGTGCCTGTACTTCCTTCGAGAACGTGTGTTAAGCATAAAACTTTTATAAATCTCATCACCATTACCACTAAATATATATCATTTTTAATTTCGACCATTGTCATTAATAAAAACCATTTTAGGCTATCAAATGCCATTAAACACGCTTTTAACCGTAATATAACGAACATTTTAAGATCGTAACCAACCGAAACAAATTTTCGGGAAACTCGAGGGTTAAGTGCAGGGACTAAACTTGTAATTTTGCAAACTTGGGCTGGGTATATAAGCCCCATTTCCAGCCATTTATCCTCATCTTCATCTTCTTCACCTTCAACCTTTTCTCCACTTTTTCTCTTGATTTAGCACCAAAAATCGTCACGTTTGTCGCGTTTTCACTACCAAATCTTGGGTATCATCGTGTGTACGCGTTCCTAGCAGGTAGACAACCTTGTTCAACCCGTTTTTGGTTCGGTTTTACTGCTGCGATTTCTAGGGTTTCGGGTGCTCGAGTTCATCCGAGCACATGAGGTCGAGTGGGTGCGTGTGAGGTCTTTCTGCTTGTGTTTCATGTTTGTGTATGTTTGTTGAGTGTTTCTGGAGGTCCTCGTGGTATAAAACCCACGCTAGAGCAGCTCGGGGGCTGCTTAGCCCGACCAAAAACGTGTGATGCTCTAAGCCGCAAAGAACGCGTGAAACCACTACGTGCTCGAGCTTTGGGATTGACCATTCAAACAAATTTGAAAGCTCAGATCCAAATTTCACAAAGTGAAGCGTTGAAAGAAGAAAACCTCGCGGGAGAAGAATTCTGAGGGTTGGATAAACAATTGATGTGCAAGGACGATGGCGTACAGTACTTCGTGGACCGTATATGGGTACCCAAGTGGGGAGGTGTACGTACCTTGGTCATGGATGAAGCACATAAGACACGATATTCTATTCATCCTGGCGCAGACAAGATGTACCACGATCTCAAAGATCTGTACTGGTGGCCAGGCCTGAAGAAAGACATTGCCACATACGTTAGCAGGTGCTTGACATGCTCGAAAGTTAAGGCTGAACATCAGAAACCATCGGGATTATTACAGCGACCTGAAATTCCCGAGTGGAAATGGGAGAATATAGCCATGGATTTCATTACCAAACTCCCTAAAACAAACAACGGGCATGACTCGATATGGGTCGTAGTGGATCGAATGACGAAATTAGCACACTTCTTGCCAATCCGAGAAGACTACAAAATGGACAAGTTGGCGAGATTGTACATTAAAGAGGTCGTGACAAGACACGGAGTGCCGGTGTCGATCATCTCCGACCATGACGGCCGATTCACTTCACGATTTTGGCAAACACTACAGAAAGCAATGGGCACTCGATTAGACATGAGTACCGCCTATCACCCTCAAACAGATGGCCAAAGTGAATGAACCATACAAACGCTAGAAGACATGCTGAGAGCGTGTGTAATCGACTTTGGTGGTAGTTGGGATACTCATTTGCCATTGATTGAATTCTCATACAATAACAGCTACCACACCAGCATTGGGTGTGCTCCGTTCGAAGCGTTGTACGGAAGGAAGTGTAGATCACCCGTTTGTTGGGCCGAGATTGGTGAAAGTCAGCTAACAGGCCCAGAGATCGTCCAGGAAACAACCGACAAGATCTTCCAAATCAAAGATAGACTGAAAGCCGCTAGAGATCGCCAAAAGAGCTACGCCGACAATCGTCGAAAGCCTCTAGAATTCAACGTTAGGGACCGAGTATTACTCAAGGTCTCTCCTTGGAAAGGAGTTGTTCGGTTTGGAAAGAAAGGGAAGTTAGCCCCGAGATACGTTGGACCATTCGAGATTACAGAAAGAATTGGTCCAGTGGCTTACCGATTAAGGTTACCCCAAGAACTCAATGGTGTACATGATACTTTCCATGTGTCGAACCTCAAGAAGTGTTTGGCTGATGAATCACTTCACATATCCATTGACGATATCACAATCGACGAAAAGCTTCATTTTATTGAGGAACCCATTGAGGTCATGGATTGTAAAGTCAAACAGTTGAAGCGCAGTAGAATACCAATTGTTCGCATAAGATGGAATTCGAAACGAGGGCCAGAGTTTACATGGGAACGGGAAGATCAAATGAAACTCAAATACCCACACTTATTCGTGGACGACACTCTTGGACCTAACTCCAGCAGAATTTCGGGACGAAACTCTCTCAACTGGGGGATACTGTGACATTCGTCACCTCAAGATCCGTCGAACGACATAAATAACATGGAAATATTTTAAATAAATCTTCCTTTTCTTCATGAACTCCTGCTTTACGGAATCATGTCTGCTTATTTTTCCTTGTGCCTGTACTTCCTTCGAGAACGTGTGTTAAGCATAAAACTTTTATAAATCTCATCACCATTACCACTAAATATATATCATTTTTAATTTCGACCATTGTCATAATAAAAACCATTTTAGGCTATCAAATGCCATTAAACACGCTTTTAACCGTAATATAACGAACATTTTAAGATCGTAACCAACCGAAACAAATTTTCGGGAAACTCGAGGGTTAAGTGCAGGGACTAAACTTGTAATTTTGCAAACTTGGGCTGGGTATATAAGCCCCATTTCCAGCCATTTATCCTCATCTTCATCTTCTTCACCTTCAACCTTTTCTCCACTTTTTCTCTTGATTTAGCACCAAAAATCGTCACGTTGTCGCGTTTTCACTACCAAATCTTGGGTATCATCGTGTGTACGCGTTCCTAGCAGGTAGACAACCTTGTTCAACCCGTTTTTGGTTCGGTTTTACTGCTGCGATTTCTAGGGTTTCGGGTGCTCGGGTTCATCCGAGCACATGAGGTCGAGTGGGTGCGTGTGAGGTCTTTCTGCTTGTGTTTCATGTTTGTGTATGTTTGTTGAGTGTTTCTGGAGGTCCTCGTGGTATAAAACCCACGCTAGAGCAGCTCGGGGGCTGCTTAGCTGACCACAGTCGCGATTCTACAGTTCGGGCGACTGGGTCTATCATGCGATTGAGCCGTGTGACTGAGTGAGTCGTGCGACTGAATTATGCGTCTGAGTCTATCGTGCGACTGAGTTGTGCGACTAGGCAAGTGGTGCGACTGGGTGTTTGTATGCGATTGAGTCATGCGTATGAATGATTGTGTGCGAGTGAGTCAGGTGACCGACTGAGTGTATGCGATTGTGCGTGTTTCGCACGACTGGAGTCCAATCGCACGAATGAAGATTCAATCGCACGAAAGTAGGTAATTCGCACGATTGAGGGTTGATTCGTGCGCATGGAGGTTGGGTCGTGCGAATGGGTGTGTTGTGTGGTGCGACTGAGTTCAATCGCACGAATGAAGGTTTAATCGCACGAAAGTAGCTAATTCGCACGATTGAAGGTTGATTCGTACGAATGGAAAGTGGGTCGAGCGTCTGGTCCCGTCGTGTGTCTGATGATGCGTGTGTCTGCTTGTGTGTGTGCTACCCACGACCGAACCGATACAACCCGAACCGACCAAACATTACTATACGCTTTATACATGTCATTAATTCTTGACCATAACTGTCAATAGGTGTTTGACCGATCATTGCATTCAAATGTTGGAAATCTCGACCTTTCATACTTACCACTTAACAAGTGAGTTTCGTGGCCCGTTTTTATGCTTATACTATTTTACAAACACTTACAAACATGGGGGAAAAGTATGCTCGCCCGCTTTCTATGCTGTATTACATACATACAATTTTCACACAAGGAATCAACGTGATACTGTGTTGCACGTACTTATCTGATACATGCTTGGGTCGCTGTGTGGTTCTATCTTTGCAACTATTTAATTCCAGTGTGGGAACCGACAGTTAGGTATTGGTAGTACTACTGGGTTGACACCCCACCCTCGTGTTGGTATACTAGTTAGTACCAACAATAGCCAGGTACGGGTCTTGGGTGAATATACGCCGACAATTTCTTTGTGTACGTCGCTAGGTTTGGTTGCAAAGCTCATGTCATGTGATTTTACTTGTGTATATAACTGTATTCACGGTATTCCATATCATTTACTTTATACAGCATTACTTACATTTTTATTACTTAAACCTGCGAGCTCACCAACAATTTGTTGACCATTTTGAGCATATCTTTTCAGGTGATCAAGCTAGCTGAGGTTCTAGGTGTGCTGCCTTAGTGGAGACCCTAGGATGCATTTTGGACTAAACATGTTTGACAAACAGTTATTTTGAACAATGTTGAACTATGTAAACAATTACAATCTTTTGAAACTTGTTCCCGGGTTGTGGGAATTCACATTACAATTTCATCTTTATGTGATTATGTGAATCTTTTATCCTGTTATGCATATGGCTATGTTGTCGTGAACATTGACTATACACGACACAAGTCCCCTTGTTGTCGGGTGTCGTCATGACACGCTTGTCATCATTTTATTATTGCATCTCTATCGCTTACCATGTGTTATGACGATTCCCGTCTCGTCGCAACCCCGTGTTTCCGCTCTTAGCGGGGGTGTGACATAATGTCACACATTACAATTAGGTCAACATCCTTATATAGGATATGTGACGTCTGCTGATGTCACTTGATAGTGACATCTAACAGAATTATTCAAACTACTGAAACTATGCAAACTACTGAGAAAGTTCTCAACTACTGATTACATCTCAGAGAATGCTAAGTACAATAAACATAAAACTACTGAAATTAAACTACTGAAACTATAACTACTGAAAAGTAAATTACAAGTACTGAAAGGAAACCATCACAACTACTGAAGTTGATAACTTCAGTTGTTGTGACAACTACTAGTCACTTTGGTCTTCAGTCTTTGTTCTTCAGACTTTGTTCTTTAGACTTTTACTTTCAGACTTTGTCTTCAGCTGATAGCTTCAGACTTTGTCTTCAGTACTTTACTTTCAGACTTTGTCTTCAGCTGATAGCTTCAGACTTTGTCTTCAGTTCTTTACTTTTAGACTTTGTCTTCAGTAGTAGTCTTCAGTTCTTGTCTTCAGACTTTTACTTTCAGACTTTGTCTTCAGTTGATAGCTTGAGACTTTGTCTTTAGTTCTTTACTTTCAAACTTTGTCTTCAGTAGTAGTCTTCAGTTCTTGTCTTCAGACCTTGTAATCAGCTGATGTCTTCAGCTGTTGTGATCTTCTTCAGCAGTTGTAATGTCTGTGGGACTTAGAGGTTTTTCTGATCAGGCTCATTGGTTCTTTTGGTCCAACAAACTCCCCCTGAACCAATGCAGCCAAAACCTCTAAACTTATTGATGATCCCACTTATTCTTGGCAGAAACACCCTCTTGATCAGCTTCAGAGGTAATCAGTTAAGCACAGGCCGAGAAAAGGTTTTAATCTTTTGATTGGCTAAGTATGGAAGGGAACTCTGTCTTGGGAAACTGGACATAGAGTCTTGTCCCAACCATGAAACCTAATTCCCATTAATGAGTCTGTAAGACTCACTAGCATAGGCCTCAAGGAGAACAACTTGTTCCTCCTTGGTGAGTTCTTCTGCTTCTCCCTCGAAGAAGAACTCTGGGCCATAATACTTAGACAGGTATCTCACTGTCTTTCCATTTTTCAACTCCACAGTTGTTATCTCTCTATAAGCAAATTCATCAGGGTGAGAGCCTTCAAGCAACAACTGGAGTTCACTCTTCTGAAGATCTTCAAGTCTTTTGTATAACAACCGCTTCTTGATAATTTTGTTCTCAAGAATAGATTGAGGGGTTGTCTTGGATTTGTGAGCTCTCTTGAATTCTTCAATGATTTCCCAGGGTGAGACTACCATGGCCAATGTAATTGCAGCCTTCAAGGTCTTCACTTGGCCATGATATCTACTTGGTATATTCTTCTTATGAATTCTAGAACTTACCCTGGGGTCTGGCCAGATCGCACTCTTTCTTTTTGATGTTGAAAAGTATGTCTAAGAGTGTACAGCCTCAGAGCCTGTTTCTTCATTTCTTGAATGGATGAGGACTGAGGGAAATCCTTATCAACCATCTTGAGAAACTTCTCATCGTGCTGTTTCTTTTGTTCTGCTTCTTCAATCTTGACCTTCACCATTTGCATTTGCAAGTCAGGAGTAATCACTTGTTGACTTCTGTGCTCAGGTGATTTGAGTTTGAGAACAGCAGAGATTGGTAGACTATCATCATCATCATCCTCTTCTTCATCTTCTTCTACCTTCAACACCCTTCTCCTCCTTCTGGGTGCATCACTGGGTAAAGTTTGAGGTGGTTTTTAGGGTAAAGGGATTAGTTTTGTGGGTTGAGTTGTGGGTGGCTTTGGTTTAGGGATAGATTTGGGAGATTTTAGAGATAAGGGTTGTGTTTGAGTGGGAGTGTGAGAAGACTGACTTAGCATTTTGGTGGTGAGTTTGGATTTGGAGAGCTTTGCCATTTCAGTTCTCTTCCCTGCACCTGCTTCATCCAGTGCTTCAATTATCAACCCCTTATTATAGCCTCCAGCAGAGCAGATCTTCTTGGTTATCTCCAGGATACTGTCTCTGGACCAGGCCTTTATCTCTATCAATGATCTTCCAAGGTATTTGGCAATGAATCTGATCATTGTCTCCAATCTTTCCCTTTCCAACACACTATAACCGGCCCATCTAGCTTGAATCTCTTCTATTTCCAGCCTTCTGATATAAGTGTCTAGTGTAGCTGTGTCATGACCTTGTCGAAAGAGCTGATCTATAATCTTATCCATGGATCTGCTGTGAGCTTCATCAGCATCTGTGACAAGATCTTCTAAGGATTTATCTTCATCAGCTTTTGACTCAGCACTTTTCTTTCTTTTATATGTGATCAGCTGTTTTGAGATCAGTTCTTTCTCTACCTCCTTCTCTTTTGCAGGTTCTTTCTCATCATCAAATCTTTTTCTTTTCTTTTCTTTCACTGCCTTAGACTTGGAAGTCTCCCCTTTTTGGTTGCATTGGGATCAGGGGCTTGAAAGGCAGAAAGAGATTTGTGAACAGCATCATCAATGAGGGTTTGTAGATTGAGGATATCCTCTCATCAATGGCTTTATGCACTATGTCAGTGATGATGGGAGTGATGAGAGGTAAGGAGTTTTGAAAGATAGCAACCATCTGCTCAAAGGGGTTCTGTCCCTGAGAGGTGGTGCCAAAAGTAGTGGCTGGTGGCTCAGTTATGTGTGTAGGCTCAGTGTTTGGGGAACCTTCAATGGAAGGTGCCATCTGTGGGGTTTGTGAGGTAGATGGACTTTGATCCTGAGACATTTTGGCTAACAACTCTTTGAGTCTGCTCACCTCAGTCGCAAGGATGGTATTATGGGCTAATACATCATAGAAAAAGCCCAGGTCATCATCAGTTTATGCTGAATCACCTGACCTCCTGATTGAATCAGGATGTACATGCTCTGAGTGTAGATCAGTAGAAGCATGTGCCCTTTTGTTAGGACCTGGTATTCGACTGAAATACCTAGAGATCACGTGTATACCGGATCAAATAGTGCGGAATCCTATTTGATTGGCAATCCAATCAGTGAGAACACACGAAGAATCAATCAGGGATTGAAACTAACGTTAGAAATCGATAAGGAATCGATCTAATGTGTTCTATGAACTTGGAGAACGATTTGGAAGGTTTTTGGATGGCTAGGGTTCGTCTGGAATAATACTTGATCGAATCTCCCTGTTTTTACGAATTGAGTTGTATTTATAGGTTGGCACTTTTCAATCGTGCGACTGAACCATTAGTTTGGTTCAGTCGTGCGATTGAACCATGCGGTTGGTTCATTCGTGCGACTGAGTGTTCAGTCATGCGATTGAGCCAATCTTATGTTACAGTCGTACGACTGATCCAGTCTCCTGGTCCAGTCGTGCGACTGAGTCAATCGTATGAGGTTCTTCATGCTTATGGTTCATTCGCATGAGCCATTCGCATGGAAACTTCATTAAGTTAAGTTTGAATGTTTTAGTTAATTAATATAATATTATATGTAATCATTCAAGTAATCATAAACTCAATCAATTCATTTATGACTCATTAATGAACTATTAAACATTATAACCAACAGACTATCAACATCAGTTCATTAATCATACCAAACAAGATCTATTACATCACATATCACGATCTAGGGACATACATGTATCAACAAACTCCCCCTTGGACCTAGATCTCTCTAATGTCTTGTTTTCTTCATTACCTTCTCATATTTCTTGTACTTGTCCTCTTGTGTGACTCCCGCATGGATATCAAACACGAAACAAAGTCGTATAACATTTTGGAACTGGAGGGCTTGTACAATGTCTTGTGTGTCATACAACAGTGGCCACTTGTATAATGTATAGACATCATTAGCAGACAAGTTGGTTAGCCACATTGGGTCGAATACCCTGACAGTATCCATTTGATCCCCTTTGTTCAGAACTATGACAGCTTCAGCAGTTCTCCAATCATAGTACCACCATTTGAAGTGTGGAGTGAAGTCCTGTGGCATTTCCCTGAGAGGATTCTCGACATAGTGCGAGGAGGACTCCACTTCAACACAATCTTAGGTTTTCCAGTAATGGCATCCATCTCAGACCTTCTAATATACCTTGTAGGTTGTTGAGGTCTGAAGTTAATCCATCTGGTGTGGTACTCTTTCTTGAGGGCAGCCTCAAACCAGCCTGACATTTTTCTCGGGTCAGCATACAACAGCTTCAACTTGGCCAGCTGGTTGAGCTCAAATCCAGGTAGAGTCTTTAGATCATGTGGAAATCTAAAGTACTCTATGCCCTTTCCCTCTTAACGGCATAAACGTTAAGATCATCAAAATATGCCCATGCTAATCCTGCCTGACACCATAAGATGTTTCTTGACGCTGTAGAACTTGGTGTAGGCATCCCTCTTCGATGCATCACGTTGGGCTCTGACTTCTTTAAAACATTCAGCCCACTCAGCCTTTCGAATGTATACATCATCGTTTGAGGCTTGGGCTGTTCCTTCGGTCTTTCCTGCTTCCTGCTCCATCTTGTCTAGTACCTCAAACATATCACTGACTAGGGACTCACCCAGATTGGGGACCACATTACCCGCGTTGTCAGCGTATTGAGGGTACTCTTCAGCAGCAATATCTTCAACCTCAACTTCATCAACGTCGTGTAGGTCGTCGTCACTGGTTGAATCAACTGTTGGAGCAACCTTGACAATATCATCAGGATTGAGTCTGAACATCTCTGCCAGTTGCTCGTTAGATAGGTCGTGAATTATTTCACCTTCTTCAGGGGTAACTCACTGACCTTCTGACAATCCCTTGCAGATCAAGAATCATTGTGAGTTGAGACTTGACCTGTTGAAGGGGAGCAATATCAAACTCATCTCTGTGGTACTTTGGATCTGTTGATTTACACATTTCACATTCAAATCATTAGTAATATATCAAACAAAATGCACTAAATTAATATAAACATTCAGTACATCGTTTTTCACTACAGAGTACAAAAGTAATTAATACATAAACATCCACTATTACTTTTATCCTGTATGCTAGTCTCTTCTTGTGAAGGTGCAGAAGCAGAAGCTGACTGATCCTGTCGGTTCTTTGTTCTCTTCTCTTGACTGGGAGCTGAGACAGATTCAGCTGCTTCTCCTTCTTCAGTCTCTTCATCTGCACACCACTCTTCTGTTTTCTCTTCATCAGAATCACTGTCATCATCATCATCATCACCCTCACTATCTCTTTCTCCATTCTTTATCTTAGAGGTTCCTCCTTTGATCCTTTCAATTTTAGCAAAATGGACCTCTTCGCCTTTTCCAACTCCTCTATCTGCTTACCTGCTGTGACGCTTTGTGCTCGGAGTTGGTCCAACTGAGTGCTGAGCAGCCAATTTCTGGGCCTGCTCCTCATAGCTCGATCCTGCTCTGCAATTTTCTGCGATTGTGCAGCAGTCAGGTCGGTGAGCTGGCGGATCTGAGAGGTCTTTTCCTCATCAGCCACCACCAGTCGTAACACCATTCTATTAAGGCTGCCAGCTGTTCCTCTACCCCGATTGGAGGTAGAGAGAGATCTAGAGGTGTGTGAGGGGTAGGCTGAGGGCTCGGTTTGGTGGCTAGTGGTGGTGGTGAGGTGGTGAATATCGGGTAAGGTCTGGATGATGGTGGTGGTGAGTGTGGGGTGAATGAAGTAGTGGTGGCAGGGGTCTGGCTTGTGGTGATCGGTATGGTGTGGTTGTGGTTGCTGTGGGAGAGGTGGGGTGGAAGGTGTGTCTGCAGAGGTGGTAGTGGTGGAAGGTATGTCTGCAGAGGTGGTAGTGGTGGAAGGTATGGGGGATGTGGTGGTGATGAAGGTTACCTTACGCTTTTTCTTTTCTGGCCATGGGGTTGAGCCATCCGTTTTTCCTCGTTCCCCTCGAGGTGGATGCTCCCCCTTCAATCCCGCCTGAGGACTCCGGAGCATATGACGGATCAGTCTCTGTATCTCCGGAGCCTCTCGGTTGTTCACCGACTACCCTCAACCGTGTTCTGTGGGAACCACTTTCCTACCCACAGTCCGGGTCAATGGCTCCTCATCAGATTCATCTTCATCTTCCTCGGTAAGCACAAAATCTTGATGGAATATGCTGACTCAGTTATCTCAGCAGGTGAGACAAACACCGAGGGAACAGAGTCAGACACGGTGCCTCGGGATGGAACAGCCTCATCCTCAATGTCATCCTCCTCAGAGTCATCAGTAGGGAGGACAATTGGCTCCACGTCGGAGTCACTGTCTTTGTGACGCCATTGGCGTCTCCCCGGTGCCACATAGCTTTCATCTGCTAAGTGGCCAATCATTCTTTCACTTGGGGCTTAATTTGCTTTCCCCTGTAAACTCTCATCCTGCCCAGAGTAGTATCATCCATTATTTCCAAGGCCACTGCGTCATGACTCTCTTTGGGCAACTGTGGCAGCTTCTCGTTGAAGATGAGCTGTAAGAATCTGGGGTACATACAGAACCCCTCTTTTCCCTTTACCTCCAAATTCTCCACCAAGTAGGAGAATATCATGCTGGAAAAACTGAAGGGGTGGTTCAGAACCAGTGCCACGTAGGCATTTTGAATCTGGTCTGAGAGTCGTCAAACCCACCCCTCTCGAAGCTACACACTTTAGAATCACGTGTGCTAAGTACTTGTACTGGGGGCTCAGGTTGCTCTTGTTGAGCACACCTGAGTTGATATCCCCAGCATACTTTAGCCTTAGGAAGCATCCTCTTACAGTCAATGGATGTAGTTTTGTAGGATGATCAGCATCCTCCCCGAACTCTAGGACCCTCTGAATATCGGCGGCAGAGATCTCAATATCATGGCCCAGTATGGAGCTCCTGATACAGTAAGGCTCACGAGAGCGGTCCACCGAGGCATTTTCCCAGAATGCCTGATGGAGTGATCTGTAAGGCTGCAAGGAGTGGAGATCGCCTTATAGATCCGGGACCGTCTCAGAAATGCAATTATGTCGGTAAACTCAGCCCCGTTCCTGGTGGTGTGATCCAAGTGGGCACAGATGTTGTGCTTGGGATTTATGGTCCACTTTTCTGCCATTTATCTGTAACACACAAGACATAGAACTATTAAGACATAAGACATGAAAACTTCTGTTCTAAGTGTAAAGTTGAAAGTCATTTTGATTCATTCGTGCGAATGAATCATGCGACTGAAGTCAGTCGCCTGTTTGAGACATGCGACTGAGTCAGGGTGTTTGAGACATGCGATTGAGTTCAATCGGCTGATTGAGGCATGCGATTGAGTTCAATCTACCGACTGAGACATGCGATTGAGTTCAATCTACCGACTGGACTCATTCGGGTGGTTCAGTCGGTCGAATGATCCAATCGCAAGGTTCAATCGTGCGATTGGAGTTCATTTAAACGACCAGTCGCTTGCCCCACTGTTCGATCCCTGTGGGTCGAATCTTGACCCTTCTAAGTCTTTTAACAGTGTGTAATGGTCCATTAGTCTCGTATACTTGTCACTAATAACCTATTAAACTCAATTTTAACATTTTGCTTCATTTACATAGGTGATTAGGTTGATTCGCAGTTCGGTTCTTGATTTAATCCAATGTCGCTATTGTAGTTCGGTGATGTACTGATTTTGGTAGGATTCAAGGAGTAGTGTACCTGTAAAACGTCACTGGAATGTAAGAATCTTAACCGCAATGTATATCAGAATCGGAGGCAATTTCGACAGGGTAATGGTAATGAACGCGATTCGGGGTGTTTTGGAGTGATGAGTGATATGCGATCGATTAAGACCCTTAAATACTAAACTAGGTTCATTCGGCCGACTGGCCTCAGTCGCTCAGTTCAATCGGGCGACTGAGGTTCAGTCGTACGATTGGCCTAGTCAATCGCATTCAGTCGGCCGACTGAGTCTCAGTCGGTCGACTGACTCATTCGGTCTCCTTCATTCGCCCCTTTAGTTGACCGACTGAGCCTCAGTCGATGTACTGTTTCATTCTCCCCCTTCCATTCGGTCGAATGAACCAATTTCATGTCCATTCGGCCGATTGGAAGCCATTCGCATAGTTGTCGATAACCAAGATCCATTAGTGCGAATGGGTCTCACTTTGTGAGTTACAGTCATTTTTAACATTTACTATTCAGGACCCTTTTCACTTTTGATAATAACATTGTAAGCTCTTAACCAATTCAGTCACTTCAGACGTGACCTTTTAAATTTTAAAACCATGTGGCCATCTCAGACATGACCCTTTTTTTTAGGTAAGTTAATTCCCTTCTGATTTCCCTGATGTAGTCCGACAGACACACAAATAAAAGACAAACATAGTAACTTAAACTAACTACACAACTAAAGTTATGTTTGGACTTTTTGTGAGAGATAAAATCTTAGGATGAAAATCTAAGGGATTTGATTAGAAATAGATAGCTTTAACTTAGATTGATTATATCTGGACCAACTCAATTTTGGAATCATACAGGAATATCAACTCATTTTGGGACTTGTTATTAAAGCTCTTTGATGCTTAAATTCTCGGTGTTCATCCAGAGTCGTTAGCAACTTAAGGAAATCATACTGAAACTCTTAGATCTTCACATTGAGTTGAACTTTTGAGAATGTAGCCACTAAGATTGTCAGTATATTTGTCCACTTAATCCATACACAGACTTTTGACGCAGACTGGTGACGATTTAGGTTTAATTATTTCAGCTATCATTTGTGGATCCCACACTTATATGGTAATCAACATTCTTAGAGGTTTTGAGCGGTTTACGGGTATTATTACAAGACGAGACTATCTTAGAGCTTTCAAAGAGAATCCTGTCCTCAGGTCAGTGCCATCGCACAGCAGAGAGAGCGGCAAACAACAATGAATTCTAGAATATCTAGGTTATGCTTATCCTCAGGTCAGTGACATCGCACAGCAGAGAGGCACACAACCTATCTCCTTGTTAGAGCAGCTTACTTTATTTGACACCAATGCACCAACAACATGAGCCATTAGCTTTATTGCATTTGTCTTTCATTTATTTCTTGCTTTGCTCTAAATTTGGTCATCCGCACACTTTTGTGGTGTTTAATGCTCATTGCCCCTTATTGAATATATTGGATTGTGTTAACCAGTGATAAGATGGAAGTCCACAGTCAGTTGAACAACTTAGTTTGATCTTGAAATCACAATCAGGTCTAATGTCTATTGTGTTGAATCTACCAACAATCTTGTGGTCTAGCAGCCTCTAAGTCTCTACTTTCTCTATGTCACCTTAGGAGTTGCCAGTTTTCTATCATTTTCCCTTTTTATATTGCTTAGACTACACAGACTTATACTTTGAACTTTTGCATCTTTTCAAACCTTAAATTTGAAAATCCCGCTTGATTTGTTCCTGTGTACTATAATGTTCCAAAGGTATTGAATCAGTATCATAGACACAATCTACCTTATTTCAGCTAGTTACCCCTTCTCCCTCATTTTTTTTAATATTAACTTGCTGACATATTCTCCCCCTAAAATACTAAAATCATTTCGGATTTAATTATTTTTGGATTTTAATACACAGCTAGGTAACATGAAGTTAAATGTAACATACAAGAAAAAAACAGATAACATAAAATAAGATAAACATTAATGAAACCTACACCGGACTACACATTATGCTCATCAGGAATTACCTCACCTTTCTTTTTAACGCCGTTGACCTCTAGCAAGTATTGAAAACGTGGTTTATCAAAGGCTTTTGTATAGAGGTCAGCACGTTGAAAATCAGTATTAATTTTAACCACATCTATTAAGTTCTTTTCAAAACAGTCTCGTATGAAGTGGTATTTAATACCGATGTGTTTGGTCTTCGGATGTTGAACCGGGTTTTTGGTTACTGCAATTGCAGCAGAGTTATCAACAAAAATAGGAGTAGACGAGAATTTCAAACCGTAATCCCGCATTTGCTGTTGAATCCAAATGAGTTGGGAACAGCAACTTGCAGCAGCAACATATTCGGCTTCACAGGTTGACAATGCAACCGATGTCTGCTTCTTACACTGCCATGTAACTAATCTTCTCCCAAAGAATTGACACCCTGCTGATGTAGACTTGTAGTTCATTTTGCAGCCTCCATAGTCCGAGTCACTATACGCTGTGAGCTCAAAATCGTCATCATGAGGATACCACAACCCCAGGGTGGGTGTACCCTTTAGATAGCGAAAAATCCTTTTGACCCCGATCAGATGATTGACCTTAGGTTTAGCCTGATATCTGGAACATAAACATGTTGCATACATGATATCAGGTCTTGAGGCAGTGAGATACATGAGGGATCCAATCATTCCTCGGTACATAGTGGCACCACAAGATCTCCACTCTCATCAGGTGCTATATCATGATTCGTAGCAAGTGGAGTCCCAGCAGCAGAAGCATTCTCCATGTCAAAGCGACTGAGAATGTCTCCTACATACTTGGTCTGATGTAGAAAGATCCATTAGGTGTTGATCCACCTGTAACCCGAGAAAGACTTCATCTCTCCATTGCACTCATCTCAACTCTTTCTTCATCACTGCTTCAAACTCTTTGCATAACTCTTCGTTCTTTGACCCGAAGATTATGTCATCAACATAGATCTATACAAGCAGTAGGTCACCATCCTTTTCTTTAATAAACAGTGTACAGTCAATGACTCCCCTGCGAAAGCCGTGTTTCACAAGATGAGTCGAGAGTTTCTCGTACCAAGCTCGAGGAGCTTGATGAAGCCATATAAAGCTTTGTCGAGCTTGTAAACTCTATCCCAATGATAAGGGTCTTCAAATCCCTCGGGTTGACTGACATAGACTGTTCCCTTATTTCCCCATGAAGGAATGCACTTTTCACATCTAATTGGTAGACTTTAATCTTCATGTACGAGGCATAGGCGAGGAAGATACGAATAGCTTCCATCCTTGCCACGGGTGCAAACACTTCATTATAGTCAATACCCTCGACTTGGCGAAAACCTTGAACCACCAGTCGAGCTTTGTTCCTTATGATGACTCCTTGATCATCCTTCTTACATTTTAGTACCCATTTGGTGCCAATGACTTTAGCACCTTTAGGTCTATACCAGTGTCCATACACCTAACTTCTTAAACTGCAGAAGTTCTTCTTGCATGGCACTCACCCACGCCTCATCATTTAGTGCTTCACTGACATATTTTGGCTCAACCTGCGAGACAAAACATCGATAAGCACCATCATGAATGTAACCCTTCTCCATAACTGAGGCGTAATCAGCTGAGTATAGCTGATTTTGGGTTTGTACTCCTGATCGGACATCTCCAATAACATTGTCAAGGGGGTGATAGACGTTTAGTCGTGATCCTGGAGTAGTCGGCACAGTCACCTCCGAACCAAGATTGTGAACATTTTGGTCTGCATCTGAGGAGGTTGGAGTTTGAGGTTCCGAAGTCGAGGGTGCATCACTTGTGGATGCTTATGGACTTTCAGGAACTAGAACCTGTTCCTCCTGATCGTTCTGGTCATCTGCTTCAGTTTCATCTTCAGCGGAGGAGTCACTTTCATCGACTACCCCTTCTGACTGAGTAGATGACTCTCCCTGTGTGTTGGATGGAGTGTTAGTATATCATACATCATCCTAGTAGCTAACTCATCATCCGAGGGAGAGAGAGGGATGTTGAAGGATTTGAAGAATCCATCATAATCGAAGAAGTATGCAGTCCTTTGCCTGTAGGTGGTGTGGTATATCTCTGAACGTCGACATTACACCACACTTCTACAAGACCCGTTGAGTTATTGTAAACTCGCTTGTTCGGTATGTTGTATCCTAGAAAAATTCCTTCAACTGCCTTCTCGCTGAATTTTCCTTCTTATGTCTTCTTCAGAAGTGTACACGGTGCGCCAAAAGGTTCAGGTACTCCAAATTCGGTTTGCGTCTTTGAAGTAGCTCATAACATGTCTTTCCGTGGCGCTTGACTATTAGGACTCTGTTCAGTGTATAGCAAGCATTTGCCACTGCCTCGTTCTAGAATTGGATAGGCAGTTTCGAGTCTGCCACATAGTCTGGGCTGTTTCTATCAAGCTCCTGTTCTTTCTCTCAGCAACTCCATTCATCTGAGGTGTGTAGGCAGAAGTGAATTGATGCACAATTCCTTTTCCTTGCAGTATGCCTCCATCCCTTGATTCTTGAATTCTGTCCCGTTGTCTGAGCGTATTTGTCGAACTTTGAGCTTGTAGAGTGATTCCGTGTGGTTACTAATCTTGAATGTCTCCAAAGTTTCTGATTTTGATTTCAGAAACATTACCCAAGTGAACCTTGAGTAGTCATCAGTGACCACATAGCAGTACGCGTCGCCTGCGATGCTCCTTGTACTACCTGGACTGAACAGATCCATGTGAAGAAGCTCAAGAGGAAGTTCTATTGATGAACTTTCTTTTCCTTATAAGACTTCTTTGTTTGTTTGCCCTTCTTGCAAGCTACACAAAAGTCAGGAAGTTGGAAGTTCTTGACATTCACCTCCTCTAACTAAATCCTTCTGAATCAATGATTCATCTTCCTTTGACTAATGTGTCCCATTCTCCGATGCCAGGAGATGAATCCTTCTCAGTATCTTCTCAGTTGCTTTAGAAAAGAAACACTGACCTCATATCCGTTGTGGCAGCTGTTGACAGATCCAAAGACTAAAGTGAATGAATTGTTCTGCCCAAGATTCATATTAAATTGATGTGGCTAGTGTGATATGATCCAAGTCGGGTCATACCCAATAACAAGCCGTACTATCACCAAAAGATTATTTATTTGTTGATTAGATCATACAAATAATAATGACACCAATTTAGAAATTGGATTTTCTAGATTATTACTTTTGTTAATGAACATCATAATATATATATATATATATATAATATATTTGTTCATAAACTATTATTTGTACTTACTTAATTAATTAAGCAATGGCAAATAATATGTGTGTTAGTGATATAAAATTAAAATGGTTTTAATTTTATAAAACTAGGGATGTGTTTGTATAATTTTTAAACAAATTTGAATTGGTAAAAAAAAAAAAAAAAAAAAAAAAAATCAAATGGGACCCATTAAGGCCGCCCCCTTGGTCTTGGTTACACCATTTTATTAGTTCCAAGACATGCAAGTCTTGGACACTTGAATACTCATTCATTCTTTCACATCCAAGATAACACACACAAAAGTTCTCTCTCTCTACTTTCTCCTCTAATCTCACGGTTTTGGGGCAGAAAAGAAGAAGATTTTCCAGCCAAGAAAAGGGGTTTTGAAGCTGGAAATTGGTGTCAAGGATCCTAGCATTCAAGGTGATTTATTGGTAGGCTTGGGGTATGCCATCTTGAGAACTTCTACCTTGAAGTTTCAGCCTCAAGAACACATCTTTTCATCCTTTAAATCTCGGATTTTACAGCTACAAAGGTTGTAGTTTCACCATCTTTTGTTCATCTTGTTATATGCATTTTGTATAAATGATCCATGGCTTTGGGGTTCTTATTAAAATAGGTTTAATAATCATCCTATTAACATGTTTTAAAATATAATTCCGCTGCGTTTTTCATATAAATCAAGTTGTATGAAGCTTTGATAAACATGTTAAAACCCCACAAATGGCATCAAGAGCCACTTATACATATGCATACATGTATTTCACTTCGTTTTTCTTTTGGGCAGCCCAAAACCGTGGGTTTAAGGGGCTGTTTTAGTGCCCCCTTTTGATGTTTTAAAGATGCTATATTATGCACATTAGGATCTTTAAAACTCTAGTTTATAAGATAATTGTTTTCTTGGGCTAAACCCTTTTGTTCTTGGTTTATGTTGGCCAAAACATGGGTTTTAAGGGGCTGCCAAAAATCGACTTCTTATGTATGTTTGGATATGTTGTTTGTTGATTATGCATAACAAAGCCTTGACCACTTGGATTGATTGATTGAATGATTCATTTTCATGTTATATTCATTTGGGCATGTAATAATTTAATTTTGTTTCAAGTCTAGTCTTGTAATTTATTTATTCACATGGTTTGTAATAAATAGATTAGGAGTTTATCTTTACTAGTAAAATGTATTAGGATACACATCTTGTAAGGAAGCTCAAGATCAAGACTTGAAGAAAAGATGGACAAAGAGGATGCTTGAAGTTTTGGATTCAAGTGGGAGTCCTTTTTGGGTCAACCATATGTCATGTTCTTAACCCTTAGGACAAGACCATTTGACACACTTGTTTTGGCTAAACAGTGTGCTCAACTTAGTATGCTTTGTTATGCATATTTGAATGTTTTGTTTATGTTTGGTTGAATGCATATGATGATGTTTGTTTTGAATATTTGGATGTGATTAACAAACCATCAACCTATACAACTATAAACAAGTTATTGGTTCTCAAATCATTAAGCAAAATAGAATGGTTCTATAAAAGGTGTTAATGGTTTTTGCAAAATAAAATGGGTTTTATTTAAGAGAACCAATAGGGTACCATATGGTTGAATGCATACAATCATATGGTACATAGACTTTTCTAAACAAGAATTGTGGAATTATATATTCCTTTTGAAAAACAAGTTAAACACCATCCTTTTACACAACACTTAGGTTACTTGCAAACTCTTAGTGGATAAAGGTCACCTAACCACCTTGAGGGAACTTGAAATTTGAGGTGAGAATACCATGTTTGTGGATAAAGGTCACCTAACCACTTATATAGTAAACTCACACGTGTGTGTAAGTAGGACGACTTGATTTGTAAAATATATTGAATGGATCACCTAAAATATGTTTTATAAAAGGTGTTGATGGGATAAACATGCCGTGATAACATATGATGTTCAAACGATCCCATACCACTAGAAGTTGCAATAGGTTGCAATTGTCATTTATGACTACCTTGTTTATTTAAATAAAGGGATAAAGGTCACCTAACCAATATTTAAATACAACGTTGGATTCTAAAATTTTATTTATTATAAGTCTATGAGACATAAAGGTATAATAAATGAAATATAATAATATCACCGATTACTAATGGACTTTCTAATATCTTGTAGATGGCCGACAACCACAACGCTAATAACGATGTACCAAACCAAAACAACCAATCTCTTAGGGCGATCCTTCAAAGGGATCGTCTAACGCCTAACAACTTCATGGACTGGTACCGCAACTTGAGAATTGTTCTCAAGCAAGAAAAGCGGGCCTACATCCTTGATGATCCCATCCCCGATGAACCTAACGAGGAAGATGTGGAAGCCTATAATGATTGGTAAAGTATGTAGAAGACTCCATCCAAGTCTCTTGCCTTATGTTGGCAAGTATGACACCCGAACTCCAAAAGGAGTATGAGCTCCATGGAGCCTATGACATGATCACTCAATTGCGGGAAACGTTCCAGCAACAAGCTAGAGTGGAGCGCTTTGAAACGGTTCGAGCGCTTCATGCATGTCGGATGGAGGAATCCCAATCAGTTTCATCTTATGTTCTTAAGATGAAAAGCCACATCGACCGCCTTCAAAGGCTGAATTGTCCTGTCTCAAAAGAGTTGGCCACGGATTTGATCCTTAATGGCCTAACTAAAAGGTTTGAGGCATTCGTCATGAATTACAACATGAACGGATGGGATAAGAGCATAAATGAACTTCATTCAATGCTCAAATCAGCTGAGGCGGGAATGGGTAAGAGGTTTTTACCCGTTCTCACCATTAACGAAGGTGGGAGAAGGAAGAGGCCTCTACACCTTCCTAAGGCAAATGTTGCCAAAGGAAAGGGGCACGTTGGGGGCAAGGGGAAGATGATTGTTAGGGCGGAACCTCAAAGCCCAAGGAGAAGAAGCAAAAGGTTGCTGTGAACGACCCATGCTTCAAATGTGGTGAGATAGGGCATTGGATGAGAAATTGTCCAGTCTATCTCAAAGAGTTGAGAGAAAAGAGGGATGCGGGGCAAACCTCAGGTATAACATACATGATACATATAGAACTAAATGTTATTTCTTCTAACACATGGGTATTAGATACCGGATGTGGAACTCACATTTGCAATTTGTTGCAGGGGTTCAAAAGAAATGAGCATTATGAGAAAGGGGAAATAAGTCTCTTCATGGGCAATGGTGCAAAAGTTCACGTGGAAGCCCAAGGAGACTACATTTTGAAACTTCCAAATGGTTTGGAGGTTATTTTGTGTAATGTATTATATGCTCCTAGTTTGACTAGGAACATAATTTCTGTTCCCGTTTAAGACAATATGATTATGATTTCAAGTTTGTTGACAATGATATTCACGTTTCTTTAAATCATGTATTTTATTTTAAAGCTATACCTTGTAATGGCATTTATGAATTGGTTCATGAAAACGCAACATATGATAGCTCAATATACCAAGCAACCACCAAAAGACTCAAATTGGATTTGAGCGATACATACCTTTGGCATTGTCGTCTTGGTCATATAAACAAGAAACGCATACAAACACTTCAAAAGAATGGTCTTTTAAAAACAAATGAATGTGATTCATTTGATGTATGTGAATCTTGTTTACAAGGAAAAATGACTAAGACACCCTTTAGTGGAACTAACGAAAGGGCAAAAGATTTATTAGGTATCATACATTCGGATGTATGTGGTCCTTTTAAGCCAATGACTAGGAATGGTGAAAGATACTTCATTACCTTTACCGACGATTATAGTCGCTATGGGTATGTGTATTTGTTAAGACACAAAGATGAAGCTTTTGAAATGTTCAAAATCTTCAAGAATGAAGTAGAAAATCAACTCGACAAATCAATTAAAGTTCTCCGCACTGATAGAGGTGGTGAATACTTAAGTGATGTTTTTCAAGATCATCTTAGGAGTTGTGGGATCGTCTCACAACTCACTCCGCCTGGAACACCGCAACATAATGGTGTGTCTGAGAGGAGGAATCGAACCTTATTGGATATGGTTCGATCTATGATGGCTAGAAGCACATTGCCTCTATCATTTTGGGGTTTCGCTTTGCTCTCCGCGGCCCGTATTCTGAATATGGCCCCAACCAAAAGGGTGGAAAGGACACCTTTTGAAATATGGCATGGAAGAGTTCCATCCCTATCATATTTAAGGGTTTGGGGTTGTGAGGCTTATGTTAAGACTCCCACCCCAAACAAATTAGATGTCCGATCCACCAAGTGCATTTTTGTTGATATCCTAGAGATTCTATGGGATATTATTTCTATGATCCACTGGAACAAAAGGTGTTTGTTGCCAGAAAGGGTGAGTTCTTAGAAGCCAAGTTCCTTATGGAAGGAACTAGCAGTAGAACTGTGGATCTTGAAGAGGTTCAAGAACCACAGCCCGATGCACGTTTGGTTGAAACTAGCACTCAACATGAGGATGTTGAGGATGATCAAGCGGTTGATCAATACACACAAAACGTTCGCAGAAGTGGTAGAGCTAGTAATCCACCTGAAAGATACGGATTTTTCATGGATGGATGCTATGTGATAGATTCAGATGAACCGACCACATATCATGATGCAGTGTCCAATTTGGATTGTGACAAATGGCTTGAAGCCATGAACGTTGAGATGCAATCCATGTATGACAATCAAGTTTGGGAACTTGTTGTGCCACCTCCTAATTCCAAAGTAGTTGGAAGTAAGTGGGTTTTCAAAAGGAAAACCGATATGCATGGAAACTTGGATACTTACAAAGCTAGACTTGTAGCAAAGGGTTTCACTCAAACTCAAGGAGTTGATTATGATGAAACTTTTTCACCTGTTGCAATGCTTAAGTCTATAAGGATATTGTTTGCCATAGCGGCTCATTATGATTATGAGATTTGGCAAATGGATGTTAAAACCGCTTTCCTAAATGGATCTTGAGGAAGATGTCTATATGGTTCAGCCTGAAGGTTTTATTGATCCAAAACATCCTAACAAAGTATGCAAGTTAAAGAAATCAATCTATGGATTGAAACAAGCATCGAGAAGTTGGAATCACCGTTTTGATGATGAAGTAAAGAAATTTGGCTTCATCAAAAACGCTGATGAGGCTTGTGTGTATAAGAAGACTAGTGGGAGCACAATAACCTTCCTAGTATTGTATGTTGATGACATACTACTATTTGGAAATGACGTTCCAACCTTGGAAGGTGTAAAAACCTGGCTTGGAAGTTTTTTCCATTAAGGATCTTGGTGAAGCCACCTATATTCTGGGAATAAAGATCTATAGAGATAGATCTAGGCGGATGATTGGTTTGAATCAAAGTGCATACATTGACAAAATCTTGAAAAGGTTCAAGATGGAAAACTCTAAGAAAGGTACTGTACCTATTCAAAGAGGGACAATATTGAGTACAACTCAATGCCCAAGCTCCAAGGAGGAGCAAAATAGGATGAAGGCAATCCCATATGCATCTGCTATAGGATCCATCATGTATGCAATGATATGCACTAGACCGGACGTGTCATGCGCTTTAAGCATGACAAGTAGATACCAGCAAAATCCTGGTGATAGTCATTGGATGGCTGTCAAGAACATTCTAAAATACCTAAGGAGGACTAAGGACATGTTCTTGATCTACGGTCTGGTGAAGAGGAACTCGTTGTAAAAGGTTACACGGATGCGAGTTTCCAAACCGATCGAGATGATTCACGATCTCAATCAGGGTACATCTTTATTCTGAATGGCGGAGCTATTTCTTGGAAAAGCTCAAAGCAAGAAGTCGTAGCATTGTCCACTACAGAGTCAGAATATGTCGCCGCTTCAATGGCAGCACAGGAAGCTGCATGGCTGAAGAAATTCATAGCCGACCTAGGGGTAGTCCCTTCCATTCAGGATCCCTTAGAGATCTTTTGTGACAACGAGGGTGCGATTGCTCAAATCAAGGAACCTCGTGCTCATCAAAAGACTCGGCACATTGAACGGAGATTCAACTACATAAGGGATGAAGTTGAAAAAGAAAGATATGTATTCGCAAAGTCCACACTGATAAAAACATTGCGGATCCACTCACAAAGCTCCTTGAAAAGGCAAAGCATGAAGGTCATGCTTGTGCCATGGGACTTAGATATTCTAGTGACTGGGTTTAATGTTGTACTTTGTATTTGGATATTGGAACTTATGTTATTTGACTTAATCATATGGTTATAATTTACATTTATTCTTATATTTTAGCATGTTTAAATCCGTGAATAAATAAGTTATTCTAAACGTCCGTAGTCGATCATACTTGTGGGAACAATTATGAATGTAAGACTATAATGGACTTGGATTGGTTGATATTCATAAGGTATGAATATAGAGCAAAAGGTTGCTACCAAGGTTCATTGATATCTATGGGATATAGATATTGGACTGACCCGCACTCAATTATTTCTGCATGGATTCATTGTGATTAGTCATAAGAGATATTGAGTAAAGGCGAATATCATTCTATCCTCAGACCTGAGATACATATTGGGTCTTGATATTCACCAAGTATTGTACTTTGACTTAGTTCTTTGCTGTTCTGAAATATGGGCAGTACATAAGGCTAAATTCAGGTATGACATGAGGTGATTGTGAGAGACGTATGTAGTCAAGATGGAATTTGTTCCTCTTATTCGTTGAGAGTTAGATGTCTAAGGCCTATTAAAGTTAAATCATCAGAGAATGACAACTCTGTGTCTCTAGGATTTAGCATGACATCTGCAACAAAAGGAAAAATGATTGATTCACCTAAAACATATTCAAGTAAAGTACTTGAAAAGGGATAATGTTATTGAATGGCACTTAGTCATATGCATTAGGGGTAGCAAACCGTTGCTAGGCGTTATTTGCTGCTTGCATCAATCTTCTATGAATCATGTGCAAGTGGGAGATTGAAGGAATTGTTCTGCCCAAGATTCATATTAAATTGATGTGGCTAGTGTGATATGATCCAAGTCGGGTCATACCCAATAACAAGCCGTACTATCACCAAAAGATTATTTATTTGTTGATTAGATCATACAAATAAATAATGACACCAATTTAGAAATTGGATTTTCTAGATTATTACTTTTGTTAATGAACATCATAATATATATATATATATATATTTGTTCATAAACTATTATTTGTACATTACTTAATTAATTAAGCAATGGCAAATAATATGGTGTGTTAGTGATATAAAATTAAAATGGTTTTATTTTATAAAACTAGGGATGTGTTTGTATATTTTTAAACAAATTTGAATTGAGTAAAAAAAAAAAAAAAAAAAAAAAAAACAAATGGGACCCATTAAGGCCGCCCCCTTGGTCTTGGTTACACCATTTTATTAGTTCCAAGACATGCAAGTCTTGGACACTTGAATACTCATTCATTCTTTCACATCCAAGATAACACACACAAAAGTTCTCTCTCTCTACTTTCTCCTCTAATCTCACGGTTTTGGGGCAGAAAAGAAGAAGATTTTCCAGCCAAGAAAAGGGGTTTTGAAGCTGGAAATTGGTGTCAAGGATCCTAGCATTCAAGGTGATTTATTGGTAGGCTTGGGGTATGCCATCTTGAGAACTTCTACCTTGAAGTTTCAGCCTCAAGAACACATCTTTTCATCCTTTAAATCTCGGATTTTACAGCTACAAAGGTTGTAGTTTCACCATCTTTTGTTCATCTTGTTATATGCATTTTGTATAAATGATCCATGGCTTTGGGGTTCTTATTAAAATAGGTTTAATAATCATCCTATTAACATGTTTTAAAATATAATTCCGCTGCGTTTTTCATATAAATCAAGTTGTATGAAGCTTGATAAACATGTTAAAACCCCACATAAAGGTCTTTATATCTTGAAGCAGTCATCAGAACTTGGTCTTCTGGGATCATATATTCTTTCTTCAGCACGTAACACTTCTGCTTATCGAAGACGACTTTAAATCCTTTATCACAGATTTGGGACACTGAAAGTAAGTTGTTCTGAAGTTGTTGAACGTAGTTCACTTTATCAAACTTAACTTTCTGATATCCCACTTCTCCCTGAGCTGTGATATAGCCTCCTTTGTTTCCTGCAAAGGAAACATGCCCTCCTTTTATTTGTTTGACGTTAGATAAAAGGGCGCTATTTCCTGTCATGTGCCGGGATGCTCCGCTGTCTATAATCCACGTGTTAGTCTCAGCACTATATCGAGCACCCTGCGCATACAAAGTAAAAGAATCAGTTTAGGTTAGGAACCCAAGCTTTGACTGTCTTGGGTTCCCAGAGGCATCACACATCATAAACTCCACCCATTGACCCTTAGAAGGTGAGGGTAGCTCAGGGTCCTTCTTGTTATCAGTATTAGACACAAGGGTGGATTTTTCTTTCCATAAGCCCGATTTGTGCAATGCCTGTTTATGATAAACAGTCGTCTGGCTTACAGGTTGGACTTTAGATTCACTAGCTCTTCTAGGTGGAGTTAGAGAATTCTGCTTAGAAGACCTAGGTCTAGAGTCCAGAAGATCAATCTACTTCCTAGGTGTCTGATAGAAATGATAGTCAGAAGCAATGTGTCCACATTCTCCACAGTTGTAGCATGACCTGCTATCAACTTTATGAGTAGACTTTCTTTGTGGAGAAGTGCGTGACACTCTAGTAACATCAACACTTTAGTTTTTGACTCTTGGATGTTTGATGTTTTCTCTGGTATAACAACTTTACTGATTTAACCTGTTTTCCTTTTTGGTTAGCTGATTTTTGACTTGAAGCATGTGAAAAAGTAACATTTGAAGTCCTTTTAGGTTCTGATTTGACTCTATTTGGCTCTGACTGTAAATTAACTTTTTCAAATTCATTTTCCAGGTTAACACATGGCATTTTACCCTTTGCCTTTGAAGTGGCCTCCTTTTGTTTCTTACCAGATTCAGTAGATGAACATGAGGTGTCTGGATCAGTAACAAGAGGAGTGGTCACCACATGATCCTTGATGGGGTTATTATTTACTGGTCTAGACTTGGTGTTCATCAAGGTCTTAGGTGGTGGTGGAACCACTTTGTAGCCTAATCCCTCCCCGTTATTCCTTTCTCTTACTAAGTGTTGAACTATGTGTGAAGAACTAGTCCAACTATGCAGTTTCTGTTTTAATGAATGAACTTCGACTTCTAGAACTGCTTTTTGTTTCTTAGTGTCTTCTAGGGAGTTAAGATAGTACCTAATGTCGTTTGCTTGGTTGAAAGCCACTACTTCAGTTTCCCTAAGTTGTTTGGTCAATAGGTCTATCTTCTCTTTATAACAATGCTCATTTTGTTTTAGTACACGATTTGCCTCAGTGCACAGACATAAATCTTTTACTAAGTTATCATTATGATCTAATAACCTAGCAAATTTTTCATCTATGCTATTCCTAAACGTGTCAAAATCAGAACAAGCATGGTTATTAAAAAGTCGGTTAGTGGTACTTACCTGAGTTGGTTCAGAAGTATTAGCCATCAGTGCCGCATCAGATGATTCTGGTTCTGTCGACTCTGGCTTTTCTGTCTCTGAGGTGGAAACTTCCTCATTTGACTTGTAGCTGACCTCGGCTGCAGTTGTTTCTTCACTATGTGACATTGCAATTTCAACTGCTATATCACCTTCACTCGCAGAATCATCGTCAATATCCTCGACACTGGCAATGTTAGATTCTCTGGTGAGACAAACCTGAAACTCCAATCCTGTCCTTCATCATCATGAGCAGTTAGTGCTTTAGGGCCTTTTTTGATGAAGTTGAATTAGAGGGTTGCTTGTCCTGGCGAGTAAATGATGAGAACGGGTTCCCATTCCCCGTCTTCTTTGGCTTGACACATTCTCGTTTGAAGTGCCCCTTCTCACCACAGTTAAAGCAGGTCACTTTACTCTTGTCGAAGCCAAAGGTGGTGTCCTTAGTAGCAACCAAGTTCTGTCCAGTCTTTTTCACAAACTTTTTCGCCCTCCGAACAGCACTTGCTAAGGCCCACATTATATCCATTCTTTCAAGCTCCATCTCATCCACCTGCTCGTAGTCTTCATCTGCCAGATGGCAGTTTCCAATCTTCCCAGCCACAAGTCCATCATATGAATGAACCACTGCTGCTAAGAGATCCATATGCTCTCGTGCTACTTCCACGGTCACATTACCGAAGTTCTCCGTCTTCAGTTTGGTAGCGTTTGCTTCTGATCCAATATGATGGGTACATGATGACCCAGACGTGTCTGATCCAGAAGGAGAAGCATGTGTGGGACCTGACGAGCTAGACACAAAAGCAGTCTGGAGGGGTGCTCCAGATGTCTTAGCTTGAGGCGTGGCGTTGTATAAAGCTGGATTTTGGTGTACGAAGACTTCTGAGCTCTATACTTCATCCTTAGTGCTTCTTCTCTCAATTTAAGAATGAAGTCATTTATATCCAGCTTTACAAGGATTCCATTCTATCTCAGGTTAGACACGAATGTAGCCCACTTATCAGGCAACCCGTCTGCGAAATTGCTTACTTTTTCTTCCATGGTAGTAGCCACTCCATGTGTATGCAATTCGCTCATCAAGTGGTAGAATCTATCTATGACGTCGTCCAAGCTTTCATTACCAATTGATGAGAAGTTATCGAATTCCTTCTTTAACTCCTTTGCCTTGATTGCCTTCAATGATGCGTTACCATCATATCTCTTCTCTAGCGCATCCCACAGTTTCTTAGACTGCTTGTTCTCGGAATACTGGTGGAATATGTCTTTGGGGATAGACTGAGTGATCAATGCATAAACTCTTTTCTCTGCATTGTACTTTACTTTCTGTGCGTCTGTCATCCTGCTTAATGTTAGTTTAACTCCATCAGCTCCCACTGGTGTACTATAACCTATTTCAATGGCTTCCCACAGATTAGGATCTACTCCATTAAGGTAGATCTCAAAACGTTGTTTCCAGTGGGGAAACTCATCTAAAGTCAAGAGCTTTGGTGGTTTATTGTGATTCCCCACCTCACTCTCAAGCAGCAACAGATTCTGTATCCTTGAGTCTTTCCCAGCAGTAAAGGCTGACATCTGATCTTCCATGATGAATAAACTTATAATCTAATCAAACAAACTTTTACTGATGCGACTGAAGGATGCGACTGAGCTAATCGTGCGTATAAGCTCTGCGATTGGTTCAATCGTGCGAATGAACTGGCGATTAGTTCAGTCGTGCGAATGAATCTGGTACGTATGAGCTATGCGAACTAACGGTTCAATCGGCCGAATGAAGGTGCGACTAGGTCCAATCGTGCGTATGGGCAGTGCGAATGGAGTCCAGTCGTACGAATGAGTCAGTCGTGCGATTGAAGCTGCTGTTTTGCGAAAATTTCTAGGTTTGACGGGTTTCAGCCGTAAAAATTGAAATTTCACAGGTTCTAATTGACTATGTCCGTAGAAACCACACGTCGATGAGCAGGGAACTTCCAAGATCACTTTTGATGCCAAAGATTGCGTTTTAGTGTAAAACCACAAACTTTATGCAATCTTGATTGAATCAACACGTAATCACGAGCCAATAGCTCTGATACCACTTGTTAGGACCTGGTATTCGACTGAAATACCTAGAGATCACGTGTATACCGATCAAATAGTGTGGAATCCTATTTGATTGGCAATCCAATCAGTGAGAACACACGAAGAATCAATCAGGGATTGAAACTAACGTTAGAAATCGATAAGGAATCGATCTAATGTGTTCTATGAACTTGGAGAACGATTTGGAAGGTTTCTGGACGGCTAGGGTTCGTCTGGAATAATACTTGATCGAATCTCCCTGTTTTTTACGAATTGAGTTGTATTTATAGGTTGGCACTCTTCAATCGTGCGACTGAACCATTAGTTTGGTTCAGTCGTGCGATTGAACCATGCGGTTGGTTCATTCGTGCGACTGAGTGTTCAGTCGTGCGATTGAGCCAATCTTATGTTACAGTCGTACGACTGATCCAGTCTCCTGGTCCAGTCGTGCGACTGAGTCAATTGTATGAGGTTCTTCATGCTTATGGTTCATTCGCATGAGCCATTCGCATGGAAACTTCATTAAGTTAAGTTTGAATGTTTTAGTTAATTAATATAATATTATATGTAATCATTCAAGTAATCATAAACTCAATCAATTCATTTACAACTCATTAATGAACTATTAAACATTATAACCAACAGACTATCAACATCAGTTCATTAATCATACCAAACAAGATCTATTACATCACATATCATGATCTAGGGACATACATGTATCAACACCTTTGTTCTTGGTACTGGGGACTTCCTGCCTCAGGACTATGTCCTTCATTGGCAGTTGCCTCTGGTAAGGTCTTATGGATGTTACCAACTGCATCCTGATCATTTGCTGAATTAGTAGAAGTGGCAGCCTTACCAGATGTTCTATTCTCCGTTTCTACACTTGGAGAGTGAACATTGTAACCCCTGTGATGTGGGTTATCAGAAGCATTTTGGTCCTCCCCCTCAATAGTTGAGGTATTCCCAGTGGTAAGTGGTTTCAGGGGAGGGGGTGAGGAATGCAACTGACTCAGCACTTTAGCAACTATCAGTGTTGGGCTTTGAGGGGCGGTTGCATGTGGAGATTGGTCTGAAGCAGATTGCACCCAGGGTGAGAGGTGCTCTTCAATGGTAACCCTCTTAATTGAGATAGGTTCCAGAAATGTGGGATCCCCAATTGTGGTTGCAACAGGATCCTGTTGAGAGGATACCTGTGCGGCTTCAGCAGGTTGAGTCTTGGACATAACTGGGGGGTTATAACCAGTATGTATTTCCTGTGTTTGTGGTACAGGGGCATCCTCAGGGGACTCATGTCCCTGAGTAGCCTTTTTGGGCTTTTTGGATTTGGTTTTGGTGGGGACTTTGGATCTGGAAGTGGAGGCTGTGGGTTCCCTCTGCTTGGGTTTTAGCATCCGGGCAGCCCCTTTAAGAGTAGGGTCTGAGTTATGTCGGGAGTATACTTAAGCTAAAACAGCTGGAGTAGGGACTCCAAGATCAACAAGGCCATCAGATTGTAATTGATTCAAAATTATGGCCATCAGAAACCTGGGATAAAGTATCCATCTGTTTGCCACAGGTTTCTGAGCCAGATCCGTTAGTTCCATGAACACTATCTCAGAAAAATTTAAATTGTGGTGTTCAAGGATAGAGAACAATACCTGTTGCCATCTGGAAGACATCTCATCCCAAGAAGATGTCTTTGATGCAAGGTAGACATTCACCATATGAAAGATAAGTCGTTCAACATCATGGAAGTGCTTTTTAAGTATGGTTGTAGCACTTAAGTCGCCTTCATACCCGTTATGGATAAAAGACATATCAGTGGTGCCTTTCGGGTATTCTTTAGGATAGGTGCCATCATGCAGATTTAGGGTTTTGCGAATGATGTCGGGGGTGATGAGCACCTGTTTCTGGTTCACCAACGACTGGAGAGTGATTTGTCTATCATTCTCACCAGTTATTACAGAGACGTTGGTCCAGAATTGGGATAAGAGTCAGGATATATGGTAGGATTCAGAAGAAGGCTGTTCTGTATGGGGAATCCACCATAAGATCGATGGCAGTGTCAAATTTGTTCCAGAAGGCCGATTTCGAAAGGTAGGCAACACAGTTGTGTCGGGGTTTGAGTTTCATGGTCGCCATTGTTGAGAGAGAAAGGTTTGAAAATGGCTAATGAAACGTTTGTCTATAAGTGCAGGTATTTATAGGTTAAGAAAAGGCTGAAAAGAAAACGACTGAAAGTGTTGGTGTTGGCATCAGTTGTTATGAAAACACTGAAGACGTGGTTTTTAACTATCAGACGTTTGAAAACAACTGAAGACTTGGTTTTAGTCATCAGTAGTTGTGAAACTACTGAAAACCTTGGTTTTGTCTTCAGCTGTTGTAAACAACTGAGGACTTGGTATTAGTCATCAGTAGTGTGAAACTACTCAAGACATGATTTTGTCATCAGCTGTTTAGAGTGAAACAGCAGTTTGTGGAAACGACTGAAGTGAAAATTCTCATCAGTAGTTTTCGTCAATTCTTGGCTTTTCAGCTGTTTCATACTGTCCTCAACACTTACTCATCAGACTTTTTAGCTGATTTTAGTTGTTTCATAGGACATCAGTACTTATCTGTTTTTACTGACATCAGGAGTTATAACTACATCAGTAGTTGTAATTGCATCAGTTTCTTTTAACAGAATTAGTACATATTTGTGACATGTTTACTAATGATCATGAGTACTTGTTTACTGAGATCATCAGTAGTTATCACTTATTCTAGTTGCAGCATACCAAGCCTTAACACAAGGTTTTGGAAAGTTGAGCTATCCAAAGGCTTAATAAAAATGTCTGCAAGCTCATCAGCACTAGGCACAAACATTGGATTAATTAGACCCTTTTCAAAACAATCTCTTATAAAATGATGTCTAATTTCTTTATGTTTGGTCCTAGAGTGCTGGACTGGATTTTTGACAATGCAAAGAGCTGAAGCACTATCCATTAATAACCGAGTCTTAGTCTCTGTAATGCCATAATCCAAAAGTTGATTCTGAAGCCAGAGTACTTGGGATGTACAACTTGCAGCAGCAATGTACTCGGCTTCAGCAGTGGATGTAGCAACAAATGTTTGTTCTTACTCTGCCAAGAAATCAAACAGTTGCCTAGGAATTGACATCCACCAGAAGTTGATTTCCTGGTTAACTTACACCCTGCATAGTCACTATCAGAGAAAGCAACTAATTTGCAAGAGTGCCAAGTGAATACCATAAACCTAGAGATTGTGTACCTTGCAAATATCTAAAGATCCTCTTGACTGCAATCAGATGAGACTCTTTAGGTGCAGCCTGAAATCTAGCACAAACACATGTAGCAAACATAATTTCTGGTCTAGAAGCTGTTAAATACATCAAGGACCCAATCATACAACTGTAAAGCGTTTCATCAACAGCTTTACCTTTCTGATCAATATCCAATTGTGTGGTGTTGCACATGGGAGTAGAACAGGGCTTACAGTTTTGTAAATCAAACTTATTTAAAATATCTTTTGTATATTTAGACTGATGAATGAAAATTCCATCAGCTTTTTGTTTGATTTCCAAGCCTAGAAAGAACTGTAATTCTCCCATTGCACTCATTTCAAATTCCTTTGCATTAATTTTGAAAAATCATCACACAACTGGGGATCAGAGGATGCAAATATAATATCATCAACATAAATTTGAACAAGTAGCTTATGCTGATCCACCTTCTTAATAAATAAAGTTTTATCTATGGAGCCTCTAGTGAAATTATTTTGCAGAAGAAAGTTAGATAATGTCTCATACCAGGCTCTAGGAGCTTGTTTCAACCCATAAAGAGCCTTATCAAGCTTGTATACCCATTCTGGGTGTTTATTATCCTCAAAACCTGGTGGTTGACACACATAAACTTCTTCTTTTATTTTACCATATAAAATGCACTTTTAACATCCATTTGAAAAACTTTAAGATTGTGGAGTGCAGCATAGGCTAAGAACAATCTAATTGCCTCCAGTCTGGCTACATGGGCAAATGTTTCATCATAATCAATACCTTCTTCTTGTGCAAACCCCTGAACAACCAGTCTGGCCTTGTTCTTAACAATATGCCCATTTTCATCTGTTTTATTCCTAAACACCCATTTAGTGCCTATTGCACACTTACCTGGGGGAAGAGGACCAAGCTCCCACACTTGCTGCTTTTTGAACTGAAGAAGCTCAAGCTGCATTGCTTCAACCCAGCCATTGTCTCTAAGTGTAACATGATAATTCTTTGGCTCTAGCTGACTGGTGAAGAGAGCATAGAAGCAGAAATTGGACAATTGACTTCTGGTTGAAACTCCAGCATTGATATCACCAATGATTTGAGACATTGGGTGATTCTTCAGCTCTTGATAAACAATGAGATCAGTGCAAGTGTTTGTAGAACCTTCAGCAGTAACAGATGTTGATGTAGACTCTTGAAACCATGTAGATGGTGGCAACTCAAATGAAGTTGAAGATGCAGAAATCTCATCAGCACTTGTGGTGGATGAAGCTATTGAAGCTACAGGAGCATCAGGTTTAGAGGACACAGGCAGTTGGTCACTAAACCTGAAGAGGTGAGTACTGCTATCATCATCATCAGCAGCACCAGCAGTACCATCACGTGGTGAACTGTTGACAGGAGCAACAACAGGAGTTTGATAAGGAACACATTGCAGTATGTCCAAATCAAATAGCTCCACAGGGCTTTGGGGAATCTTGTCCTTTGGAGATTCATTAAACTTAACATGTAGAGTCTCTTCAACCATCTTTGTTCTGTAGTTGAAGACTCTGTATGCTTTGCAAGTTGATGAATAACCAACAAAGTACCCTGCATCCACCATAGGATCAAATTTTTGGAGTTGATCCCGTGTGTTGAGAATGAAACAAGGACACCCAAAAGCTCTGAAGAATGAAATTAGAGGGGCCAAATGATGAAGAACTTCATATGGAGTCTTCATCAACCTCTGATTTACTAGAACTCTATTCTGTACATAGCAAGCTGTATTGACAGCTTCAGCCCAAAAAGTCATTGGCAGTCCAGAATCAGCCAACATGGACCTTGCAGCTTCAATAAGGGTCCTGTTCTTTCTCTCCACTACTCCATTTTGTTCAGGAGTTCTTAGAATGCTAAACTGCCTCTTGATTCCCATTGAGAGGTAGAACTCATCAAGTGTATTGTTTTTGAATTCTGTTCCATTATCACTTCTAATACACTTGACTGAGAGGGAATACTGCTTCTCAACATACAACACAAAGTTGGTAATCTTCTGAGCTGCCTCATCCTTTGAATGCAAGAAGAAAGTCCATACAAATCTGGAGTAATCATCCACAATTACCAGACAGTATTTCTTCTTAGCCATACTCATCACTCTCACAGGACCAAAGAGATCCATGTGAAGAAGCTGTAAGCAGGCAGTGGACTTAGGTTCTTGTATGGAGGGAAATGAGGCTTTGTGCTGTTTTCCTTTTAAACAAGCAATGCAGTTATCTTCACATTTGAACTCCTTCATAGGCAGTCCCCTTACTAAACCATGGTTTATCGGTTGATTTATGTTTTTGAGATTAACATGACCCAGCCTTCTATGCCATAGAGTAGATTCTTGAGGGGAAGCCTTGGAAAATAGGCAAGGATGGCCTTTGAGATCTATTTTCTTGGAAAGATCTAAGGCATACACTCTTCCTGTCCTGTTGGCCTTTAGGAGAGTGTATTCATCCAACACCTTATCAATCAAATTTAGAACTTTGGATCACAGAATCCGACAGTTCTGACTGGTGAAAAGAGCAACATGGCCTTTGTCACACATTTGACTAACACTCAAGAGGTTGTACTTGAGATTTTCCACATGGTTAACATCATCAAACTTTATTTCCCCATTGGAAACAAAGCCTTTGCCGATGATGTAACCCTTTGCATCATTGCCAAATGACACAAACCCCTTCCTTCCTTGAGAGTAGTCATTAAGAAGTGATCTGTTTCCTGTCATATGCATGGATCCTCCACTGTCTACATACCAGATGCCTCTGTGGCATGTTCAAGAACCCTGCAAAACACAACAAATTAGTTAGATTTTGAGACCCAAACCTTTTTGGTTTTGGGCCTGTTCTCATCAACAGATGGTAAACTAACAGGTTTGTTGGAAACAACAGCCTGAGAGGAAGAAGATGGTGAAGAAGAGGAATCCTTTGGCTTGGACCTCCTTTTCTATGGTTTCAACATAGGAACATCTAATTGGTTAACTCTTCCCAATAGATGTTGAACCATCATAACCAACTGTGTCTGATTTTGTGATAAAGCTTTCAGCTCTCTAGACACATTGGCATTGGAGTTTGACAAGTTCCTATGTCGCACCTTCTTCTTTTGAGCAATCTCAGCTGTTACCTGTTTAACCCCTTCCTTTTTGGATTTCTTTTTGGACTTAAGGGTTACAGGATTTGATGTTTCTGGTACAAATGTGGCTTCAAACTCAGTTTTCATTTTGACCATTTTCTCTTTAGTTTCCTCTTTATGTTTGAGTTTGGATCCTCTTTTGTACCAACAATCATCTGTAAGATGATTGAACAAACCATATATTTCACATGGTTTCTTATTCATCTTATGCTGATCATCAACTAAAGAGAATGAAACTACTGAAGACTTGTTCTTCAGCACTTTGGAAGCACTATTTGCTTTCTTGACTTCCTCTTTAGTAGTCTTCAAAGCCTTTCTACTGACAATTTTCTTCTCTTCAGTGCTGACGGTAGTTGGAGTTTGAACTTCAGGTGTTAAATCTTGCTCTCCAGTCCTTTCAGGACTTCAAGAAATAACTCCTGAGTTGATCAACTCTTTGATCATGTGAGTGTCAGTATTTGAACCATCAAGATCAGTTGATAGGTTCAACGAGGGAATAATACTAACTTCAACTTCTGATGGTGCTCTATCAGAAAGTGAATCACATGATGAGGTGGATTGGTTATTGCTTTCTCCATCAGATTCACTTCTGCTCTTGAAGCAAAATCTGTAGGAGGAGCAGTGTGATTATAACCAATGCCAAACTTCACATTGGAAGCTGATTGCTTACTAAGAGCATTTCAAAACCTTTGCATGATTGTACCCATCCATCACACTCTACTGGGTGACTGCAAGGGTTTCTTGAGGTCTTTGTACTTTTCTAAAAGTACCTCTTCCCTAGCCTTATCATCAGTGATTTGGCATTTAAGTTCATAGAACTCATCATTTTTCTCTTTAAGCATAGACTCAAACTCAACTTTTCTTTTGGGAATGATCTTTTCTATCTCTATGTTCTTATTAATTAAAGCTACATTTGCTTCTCTAATAGAGGCAAATGCTGCTATGCATGTTTCAGAACATACTTTGGCCTTAGCCTCAGAGGATACCTGTGATACCTGTGATGAAGAGGCATTTGAGGATGATCCATCTGCAGACTCCAGAGCCATAAGTGCCAGATTCCCAAAGGACTGTCACCACCATGTTGACCAGCACCTGTGAACAGTTGTTCATGACCAGACATGTCATCTGGTAAACTGCTCCAGTCAACAACTCTAGGGGTGAAGAAGCTGTGTTGTTGAGGTTAAGGAGGTTGATGAGATTGAGATGGTTGAGGCTCAGGAAGAGCATGTGGTTGTTGAGCAATGGTTGCTTGAACCTAACTGGTTTGTGGCATGTAATAACAAGGTAAGGATATGGCATTGGACCCTGAGGAACAAAATATGCAGGAGATTGTGGTTGAGAATGATGACCAGAATTGACAGGATCTTGCCCTCTGTGTTGTTGACTATTGCCAGGGAAAGTCACAAAGGGTGCAGAAGAATTAGATCCAGATGATCTACATTCTCTAGCAAAGTGTCCAAGCCTATGGCATTTGTGACACCTCAACTTACTCTTGTCAAAACCAACTTTGGTTTTGCCAGAGAGTCATGGGAACTTTCTTCCAGTTCTTTTGTAGAACTTCTGAGATCTGATATTTATCAAGGCCATTTGGCTCAAAATATCCATCTCTTCTAAGTCATCATCAGCAATCCCCTTGAGATCATCCATGATGAAGCATAGATTGTCATTATTACACCCAGTAAACTGACTATCAACACTCACAAATGCAGAATCAAAAGTGTTTGAAGAGAAATTAATATGCTCATCATACTGGCATTCAGATGAAGCATATTCTCACTCATGACCAACCAAGGCAGTGTTGCCTGGTACAAAGTCTTCAGTGAGCTTACCAGATGAAGCCAGTTTCCTTTTCTGCTCTATCTCTCTTTCGAATGTAAGCAGTTTCCCATGAAGTTAGGTGAGAGATAGACTATCCAGATTTGCACTGGAGCGTAGGACAATTGTATATGTGTCCCATCTCTCAGGCAGTGATCTGAGGAATCTGTGGTTCATTTGGCTTTTGGTATATTCATGTTTAACCATTTTCAACTCAGAGATTAAACATGAAAACCATTCAAACTGCTGAGTCAGAGTCTCACCCTTTCTATGAGCAAAAGTCTCATACTGTTGGGCGAGGATTTCCCTGTTGTTTGCTAAGACCTCATCAGTGCCACCAATTTGTTCTTTCAGTGCATTCCAAAGGTCATGAGCAGTTTCACGATGCATAAGCCCGGAATAGATTTCATAGGCAGTGCCGTGGCCAGAATTCCATGGGCTTTAGCATCAATCTCAAACAAGTTCTTGTCCTCATCAGAGTATTGTTCCTTCTTCTTCGGAATCAACTGATTTGTTTCCGGATGATTCACCATTGGCTTACGTGGTCCATGTACCATGGATGTCCAACAACCTGAACTATTGACAGACAGGTGATGGAGCATTCTTCGTTGCCAAATGTTATACTCATTCCTAACCAGCATCGGAGGCTTGGTTGAGGAACCAGTATTGTGTGGATCATTAGAAGGTGTAGTCATTTTCGAAAATTCAGACAAATTCAAGATAAGCAAAACAAATATGCAGAGAGAAATATGCAGCTGAATGAAAAGAACAAGACAATGAGATTGAGAATTTAAAAGCTGCACTAAAACACTCAACAGAAGAAGTCAATGGACATGTAGATACTCTTGAACTACAAACGATTGCAATGGAGGAACAAGAAAATATCATAGAAGAACAAGCTGATATCATCTCAAAACTTGAAAAGGAAATTGAGAGCCAGAACAAAAGAATATCCGAGCTTGAAATGATGATCAAGATCCAAAGAACTGAAGTGAATGATCATGATTAGAAGAAGAACAAGAAAAGGTTGATGTTGATGACAACCAATCAATAGATGAGAATGAAGAACAAGGAGGTGATGAAAGTCAAACTGAGATTAAACATCAAAGTCTAGACATGGTAGTGTATTCTAGAAACACTAGTTACTTGGAGTATGAAACAAGTGAATTTGAAAAACTCTTTAGTGCACTGGATAGTTTTGCATCTGAACAATTCAGCATTGTCGATGACTTCTGGGAATTCATAAACAACCAAAGAACTGAGTCAGAGCCTAATGTCTTTATTCCCAAATCACCAGTGCCTTTGGAAAAAGAATTAGCTCTGAAAATTGTCACTGCTATTTCATTAACTGAAGAACAAAAGGAAGAACTCAATGAAAAGTATGAAAAAGAAAGGAAAGAGGAAACTGAAATTGAACAGAAAGAATATGAGAAAGGTAAAATGAAGGATGAAGAGCCAAGTACACCTGAAAAAGTACCTGAACCAGAAGAACAAACTGAAACCTCTAGCCTTGAACTTCAAACTTACTCACGAAAGAGGAACTACTTAGCTGAAAATGCCAAGGTAAGAGACCAATAATTGAAGAAGAACCAGCAAAGAAACAAAAAGATCACCCAAAAAGATCATCAGTAGGTATCACTTATTCTAGCTGCAGCATACCAAGCCTTAACACAAGGTTTTGGAAAGTTGAACTATCCAAAAGCTTAGTAAATATATCTGCAAGCTCATCAGCACTAGGCATAAACTTTGGATCAATCAGACCTTTTTCAAAACAATCCCTAATACAATGGTGTCTGATCTCTATATATTTGGTCCTAGAGTGCTGGACTGGATTCTTGACAATGCACAGAGCTGAAGCACTATCCATTAATAATGGAGTCTTAGTCTCTGTAATGCCGTAATCCAATAATTGGTTTTGAAGCCAGAGTACCTAAGATGTACAACTTGCAGCAGCAATGTACTCTGCTTCAGTAGTGGATGTAGCAACAGATGTTTGTTTCTTACTCTGCCAAGAAATCAAACAGTTGCCTAGGAATTGACATCCACCAGAAGTTGACTTTCTGGTTAACTTACACCCTGCATAGTCACTATCAGAAAAAACAACTAATTTGCATGAGTGTCCAGTGGAATACCAAAGACCTAGAGATTGTGTACCTTGCAGATATCTAAAGATCCTCTTGACTGCAATCAAATGAGACTCTTTAGGAGCAGCCTGAAATCTAGCACAAACACAACTTGCAAACATAATATCTGGTCTAGAAGCTGTTAAGTGCATCAAGGATCCAATCATACATCTGTAAAGTGTTTCATCAACAACTTTACCTTTCTGATCTGCATCCAGTTGTGTGGTGTTGCACATGGGAGTAGAACAGGGCTTACAACTTTGTAAATCAAACTTATTCAAAAGTTCTTTTGTATATTTTGATTGATGAATAAAGGTTCCATCAGCCTTTTGTTTGATTTGCAAGCCTAGAAAGAACTGTAATTCTCCCATTGCACTCATTTCAAACTTTTGTTTCATTAGACTTGTAAAATCATCACACAACTGGGGATCAGAGGATGCAAAAATAATATCATCAACATAAATTTGAACAAGTAGCTTATGCTGATCCACTTTCTTTATAAACAAAGTTTTATCTATGGAGCCTCTAGTGAAATTATTTTGAAGAAGAAAATTTGAAAGTGTTTCATACCAGGCTCTAGGAGCTTGCTTCAACCCATAAAGAGCCTTATCAAGTTGATACACCCAATCAGGATTTTTATTGTCCTCAAAACCTGGTGGTGGACACACATAAACCTCTTCTTTTATTTTACCATATAAAAATGCACTTTTGACATCCATTTGAAAAAATTTAAGATTGTGGAATGTAGCATAGGCTAAGAACAATCTAATTGCCTCTAGTATGGCTACAGGGGCAAAGGTTTCATCATAATCAATACCTTCTTCTTGTGAAAACTCTTGTACAACTAGTCTAGCCTTGTTCTTGACAATAAGCCCATTTTCATCAGTTTTATTCCTAAACACCCATTTAGTGCCTATTGCACACTTACCTGGGGGTAGAGGAACCAGTTCCCACACTTGTTTCTTTTTGAACTGAAGTAGCTCAAGCTGCATGGCTTCAACCCATCCATTGTCTCTCAAAGCAACATGATAGTTCTTTGGCTCTAGCTGACTGATGAAGAGAGCATAGAAGCAGAAGTTAGACAATTGACTTCTGGTTGAGACACCAGCATTGATATCACCAATGATTTGAGACATGGGGTGATTCTTCAGCTCTTGGTATACTATAAGATCAGTGCAAGTGTTTGTAGCCGGTTCAGCAGCAGCAGATGGTGATCCAGATTCTTGAAACCAAGTATTAGATGGCAAGTCAAATGATGTAGAGGAGTCAGAAATCTCATCAGCATTTGTCGATGGAGCTACAGAAGCTACAGGAACATCAAGTTTAGCAGACTCAGGCAGTTGGTCACTAAACTTGAAAAGGTGAGTACTGATATCATCATCATCTTCAGTACCACCAGGTGGAAGACTTGCTGCAGAAGATGATTTATCCACATGATCTGCAACAGCTGGAGATTGATAAGGAACATATTGCAGTATGTCCAGATCAAACAACTCCACAGGGTTTTGTGGAATTTTATCCTTAGGAGATTAATTGAATTTCACAAGCAAGGTTTCTTCAACTAACTTTGTTCTGTAGTTGAAGACCCTGTAAGCCTTGCATATGGATGAATAACCTACAAAATACCCTGCATCCACCTTAGGATCAAATTTGTGGAGTTGATCCTTTGTGTTGAGAATGAAACAAGGACACCCAAAGGTTTTGAAGAATGAAATTAGAGGAGCCAAATGATGTAGAACTTCATATGGAGTCTTCATCAACCTCTGATTTACTAATGCTCTATTCTGCACATAGCAAGATGTGTTAATAGCTTCAGCCCAAAAGGTCAATGGCAAACCAGAGTCAGCCAACATAGACCTTGCAACTTCAATTAGGGTCCTATTCTTTCTCTCCACTACTCCATTTTGTTTTGGAGTCCTTGGGATGCTAAACTGCCTCTTGATTCCTTTTGATAGATAAAAATCATTAAGTGTATGGTTTCTGAATTCAGTTCCATTATCACTCCTTATACACTTGACTGATAGGGAATACTGCTTCTCAACATACAATACAAAGTTTATAATCGTCTGAGCAACCTCATCCTTTGAATGCAAGAAGAAAGTCCATACAAATCTGGAGTAATCATCCACAATTACCAGACAGTATTTTTCTTTGCCATGCTCATCACTCTCACAGGACCAAATAGATCCATGTGCAGTAACTGCAAAGCAGGCAGTGGACTTAGGTTCTTCAATAGGAGAGAATGAGACTTTGTGTTGTTTTCCTTTCAAACAAGCAATGCAGGTTTCATCATAGTGGAACTCCTTTATTGGTAGACCTCTCACTAAACTATTGTGGATCAGCTGATTCATGTTTTTGAGATTAACATGACCCAGTCTTCAATGCCACAGTTTAGATTCCAGAGAAGAGGCTTTGGAGAACAGGCAAGGATGACCATTCAAATCAATCTTCTTTGACAAATCCAAGGCATACACTCTTCCAATCCTGTTGGCCTTCAGGAGAGTATGTTCATCCAATACCTTGTCAATCAGCCTCAGAACTTGGGAAGACAGAATCCTGCAGTTCTGGCTTATGAAAAGTGCAACATGCCCTTTATCACACATCTGACTGACACTCAGCAGATTATACTTGAGATTCTCCACATGGTTAACATCATCAAACCTGATTGTCCATTAGACACATATCCTTTCCCGATGATGTAACCCTTGGCATCATTTCCAAATGAAACAAATCCCTTCTTTCCTTGAGAGTAGTCATTAAGAAGAGAACTGCTCCTAGTCATATGCATAGATCCTCCACTGTCTACATACCAGATGCTCCTTTGGCATGCTGAAGAACCCTGCATTCATCATAAAGAACCAGTTAGGTTTTGAGACCCAAACCTTTTTGGTTTTGGGTCTGTTTTCATCAACAGATTTAACCATAACTTGTTTCTTATGATTAACAGTTGATGAAGAATGAGATGGTGCTGAAATGGATTCCTTGGATTTGGGCTTGGAATGGCTTTTCAGTGGTTTGATCACAGGTGCATCTAGTTGGTTAACTCTCCCCAACAAATGCTGAACCATCATAACAAGTTGTGTCTGATTTGTAGCTAAAGCTTTCAGTTCTTGTGACATATCAGTACTTGTGTTTGATGAGTTCCTGTGACCCACCATTTCCTCCTTAAAATTCACAGACTTAGTCTGATGTTTATCATGAGGAGCACTATCAGCTGTTTTATGATAAACCCTATCCTTCTTTTTGGATTTGGATGAAGGCTTGGATTTATCACATTGGGATGATTATGGTACAAACTTGGTCTCAAACTCATTTTTCATTTCATCCATCTGGATTTTAATGAGCTTATCTCTGTTGAGTTTGGAACCCTTTCTGTACCAACATTCATCAGAAAGATGATTGAATTTACCACATATTTCACATGGCTTATTCTTCATCTTGAATTGATCAACTGCTGATGTGGAAACTACTGAAGGTGTGCTCTTTAGTACTTTCCTCCTTTCAGTACTTTTGTTTAGTACTGAAGGATCTGTAACAACTGAAGACTTGTTCTTCAGTTGTTCTCTATCAGCAGTTGTTAATCCTTTTATTTCAGCTGATTTGAAATGCTTTTAGATGTTGTGAGTTGCCCTTCCGTACTTGAGGTACTTTGAGGGACAACATCTGAAGTACTCAGCTTCATGTGCTTATCAGTAGTTAACCTATCAGCCAATTGATTTGCTGAGGTATCAACACTGATTTCATCTTGTGATTTTGGGTGATCACTTGAGGATGATGCACATGATGATGTGGTTTGGAAATTACTTTCACCTTCAGATTTTACTATTGGTTTTGGAGTAAAATCTGTAGGTGGTGCAATGTGATTGTAACCTATTCCAAACTTTACAATCGAAGCAGATTGCTTGCTAAGCAGCATTTCAAATCCCTTGCAGGATGATACCCAGCGGTCACACTCAACTTGGGTAACTGCAAGTTTTTCTTTGAGATCTCTATGGTTCTCAAGAATGACCTCTAGCTTAGCCTTTTCATCATTTAATTGGCATTTAAGCTTATAAATCTCATCATTTTTATCCTTAAGGACAGACTCATATTCAGCGTTTCTTTTGGAAAGGTTTGCTCAAGCTCTAGATTTTGATTAATTAAAGCTACATTTGCCTCTCTAATAAGATAAATGCAGCTATGCAAGATTCAGAACATAGCTTGGCCTTAGCCTTAGTGGATACCTGGGTTACCTGTGATGAAGATGCTTGGAGCATGAACTATCAGTAGATTCCAGGGCCATGAGAGCTAAATTCCCAAAAGGATGTTCACCACCATGTTGACCATCACCAGCAAATAATTGCTCATTACCAGAGAGATCATCTGGTAAACTACTCCAGTCAACAATACCAGGGGTGAAGAAGCTGTGATGAGGTTGTGATTGAGATGATTAGATGGTAGAGGCTCAGGTAGGGCTTGAGGTTGTTGTGCATTAGGAACTTGAACCGGATTTGGGTGTGGCATGTAATAGCAGGGATATGGATATGACATTGGACCCTGAGGGACAAAATATGCAGGAGATATAGGTTGTGAATGATGACCAGAACTAGCAGGATGTTGCCCTCTGTTTTGTGGACTATTGCTTGGAAAAGTCACAAAGGGTGCAGAGGAGTTAGATCCAGATGATCTACACTCTCTTGCAAAGTGTCCAAGCCTGTGGCATTTGTGACACCTCAACTTACTCTTGTCAAAACCAACTTTGGTTTTGCCAGAGAATCCTAGGAATTTCCTACCAGTTCTCTTGTAGGACTTTTGAGATCTGATATTAATCAAGGCCATTTGGCTCAGAATATCCATCTCTTCTAAGTCATCATCAGCAATACCCTTTAAATCATCCATAATGAAACACAAATTGTCACTATTACAGCCCGACTGACTGTCAACACTAACAAATGCATGATCTGAACCATTTGAGGAGAAATCTATATGCTCATCATAATTGCTTTCTGATGCAACATATTCTAACTCATGACTAACCAAGGCAGTGTTCCCTGGTAGAAAGTCATCAGTGAGCTTTCCTGATGATGCCAGTTTCCTTTTCTACTCTATCTCTCTTTCAAATGTAAGCAGTTTCCCATGGACTTGGGTGAGAGATAGACTATCCAGATTTGCACTAGAGCGTAGGACAATGGTATATGTGTCCCATCTCTCAGGCAGTGATCTAAGGAATCTGTTGTTCATCTGACTATTAGTGTATTCATGTTTGACCATTTTCAGCTCAGAGATCAAACAGGAAAAACGCTCAAACTGTTGTGTCAGTGAATCACCCTTCCTATGAGAGAATGTCTCATATTGTAGGCAAGGATTTCTCTGTTGTTTGCTAAGACCTCATCTGTTCCACCAAATTGTTCCTTCAATGCATTCCAGAGGTCATGAGCAGTTTCATGATGCATAAGCCTAGAATAGATTTCATTCGGCAGTGCCATGGCCAGAATTCCATGCGTTTTAGTATCAATCTCAAACAGTTTTCGATCCTCATCTGAGTATTGTTCCTTCTTCTTCGGAACCATTTGGTTGGTTTCCGGATTGTTCACCATAGGCTTGTGTGGACCATGTACCACAGATGTCCAACAACCTGAACTGTTAACAGACAGGTGACGAAGCATTCTTCGTTGCCATATGTTATACTCAGTCCTAACCAACATCGGAGGCTTGGTTGAGGAACCGGTATTGTGAGGGTCATTAGAAGGAGTAGTCATTCTCAGATTCAACCAAATTCAATTAAGTTTTAACTGATTTAGTGCAAAACACAACAAACTCAATATGAACCAAGAGAAAACTCAAAGGAGATAAGCGAAAGCAGTAGAAATTCAATGATCTATAACCAATTCCTGCAAATATGCTAATTCAATCAAACTTAGATATCGAATAGCAGTTTCAATGATCAATTGTTAGATCGATCAATGATTAACCCCGCTCTGATACCATTTGTTAGGATCAGTGATCTAAGTTTGATTAATTAGAGAGTATGCAGCGGAGTTCGAACAATGAATTAGACAATTTACAAGAACACAATTGATATTCAATGTAACAGTAAATAATTATAGAAAAAGAGAATTCTGCAAAAGAGATATTTCATTCATATGCTTTCGTGGTGGCTTAATGTCACACATTACAATTAGGTCAACATTCCTTATATGGGATATGTGACGTCTGCTGATGTCACTTGATAGTGACATCTAACAGAATTATTCAAACTACTAAAACTATGCAAACTACTGAGAAAGTTCTCAACTACTGATTACATCTCAGAGAATGCTAAGTACAAGAAACATAAAACTACTGAAACTAAACTACTGAAACTATAACTACTGAAAAGTAAATTACAAGTACTGAAAGGAACCATCACAACTACTGAAGTTGATAACTTCAGTTGTTGTGACAACTACTAATCACTTTGGTCTTCAGTCTTTGTTCTTCAGACTTTGTTCTTTAGACTTTTACTTTCAGACTTTGTCTTCAGCTGATAGCTTCAGACTTTGTCTTCAGTACTTTACTTTCAGACTTTGTCTTCAGCTGATAGCTTCAGACTTTGTCTTCAGTTCTTTACTTTTAGACTTTGTCTTCAGTAGTAGTCTTCAGTTCTTGTCTTCAGACTTTTACTTTCAGACTTTGTCTTCAGTTGATAGCTTGAGACTTTGTCTTTAGTTCTTTACTTTCAAACTTTGTCTTCAGTAGTAGTCTTCAGTTCTTGTCTTCAGACTTTGTGTTCAGACCTTGTAATCAGCTGATAACTTCAGCTGTTGTGACAACTACTGATCACTTTGGTCTTCAGTCTTTGTTCTTCAGACTTTTACTTTCAGACTCTGTCTTCAGTTGATAGCTTCAGACTTTGTCTTCAGACTTTTACTTTCAGACTTTGTCTTCAGTTGATAGCTTCAGACTTTGTCTTCAATTCTTTACTTTCAGACTTTGTCTTCAGTAGTAGTCTTCAGTTCTTGTCTTCAGACTTTTACTTTCAGACTTTGTCTTCAGTTGATAGCTTCAGACTTTGTCTTCAGTTCTTTACTTTCAGACTTTGTCTTCAGTAGTAGTCTTCAGTTCTTGTCTTCAGACTTTGTTTTCCGACCTTGTAATCAGCTGATGTCTTCAGCTGTTGTGATCTTCTTCAGTAGTTGTAATGTCTGTGGGACTTAGAGGTTTTTCTGATCAGGCTCATTGGTTCTTTTGGTCCAACAGTAATGAATGGGTTAAATGAGATATAATATGTGATTGATGTTTATAATATTTAATATTTCATAGTATTATTGTGTGTTAAGTATAATGAACTTACTATATAGGTTTGAGGTTGTTGTGCATAGTTCATAGTCAATAATGATTGAGAAATGTGTTCAGACTTGGTCGTATAATTCTTCATGCGGATGGACCATGCTTATGGACCATACGCATGAATACATCATGCTAATGGACCTGTCACACGACTAAACCAGGAGACTGGATCAGTCTCACAATTGAGACATAAGATCGACTCAGTCGCACGATTGAACCATCAGTCGTGCATATGGATCAATCGCATGATTCAGTCGCACGACTGAACCATGCTAATGGTTCAGTCATACGATTGGAAACCCATAACCTATAAATACTACTTAATTTGTGGAAAAACAGAGACTGAGAGAGAGACACTTTGAAGAACTTGAGAAACACTTGATATTCTTATGAACCCTAGCCGTCTAGAATGTCCAAGGAAGCCTGTCAAACTTCATAGATCAATCCTGATCGATCTCTACTCGTTCATAACATTTAGTTTCAATCTTATATCAATCGGGTAATTGTTCCCACTGATTGAATCGCCAATCAAATAGGATTTCGCACTATTTGATTCGGTATAAACACAGAATCTGTTAGTATTCCGTACGTACACGGTCCTAACAAGTGGTATCAGAGCTTTGGATCTTGATTTTGTGTTTGATTCATTTAGAATTGTGTCAAACCTCACGTTTTAACTCAAAAGAGTCATCTTTTTGGGTCCATAAGTGTTTTCCGACGTTTACAGGCATTAAAGTTGAAGTTTTTCGTCATACGACAGATTAGGGTTTCTAGGTAAATCGTATTCGTGTCAAAGTGTTAAAATTCAAAATTTTTCAAACACAGTAGCCTTTAGTCGCACGAATAGCTCATTCATACGATTAAGCCATCCGCATTAGTCATCCGCATTTTTTCATTCGTACGACTGAGTCATCCGCATTGGCCATCCGCATTGTCCAATCGCACGACTGAGTCATCCGTATTGGCCATCCATATTGTCCAATCGCACGACTAAGCCATGCGCATTTGTCCAATCGCACGATTGACTCATCCGCATTTGTCCAATCGCATGATTGACTCATCTGCATTTGTCCAATCGCACGATTGACTCATCTGCATTTGTCCAATCACACGAATGATTCATCCGCATTTGTCCAATCGCACGAGTGATTCATCCGCATTTGTCCAATCGCATGAGTGATTCATCCGCATTTGTCCATTCGCACAAGTGAATTAGTCTTGTTCTAAAGTTCAAAGTTTATAGAAATGGAAGATCAATTCACACTCCTTTACTGAAGGGACTCTCGCATCCAGAACCTTCTGCTTCTGGAAAATGAAATTGGGAATCATAATAAACCACCAAAGCTTATAACGTTAGATGATTATCCATAATGGATGCAGAGGTTTGAGATCTATCTAAATGGAGTTGATCCCAATCTTTGGGAATCCATTGAGACAGGTTACATGATGCCAGTCGGTGCTGATGGAGTTAAGCTAACTCTAGGAGGAATGAATGACACCCAGAAGGTTAAGTACAGTGCAGAAAAGAAAGTATATGCCCTGTTGGCTCAATCGATACCTAAAGATATCTTTCATCAGATCTCTGAGAACAAGCAGGCGAAAAAGTTATGGGAAGAATCGGAAAAGAGATATGATGGGAATGCAACGTTAAAGGCTCTAAAGGCTAAGGCTCTCAAGAAGGAGTTTGATAACTTCTCATCGATAGGGAAGGAGAGCTTGGATGACATCATTACAGGTTCTACCATTTGATGAGTGAGTTGCACACTCATGGTGTAACAACGTCGATGGAAGATAAGTGTCAAGTTTTGCAGATGGTTTTCTGGAGAAATATGATTCATTTGTGTCTAATCTTAACAGAATGATTCGCAAAGTTAGCCATAAATGACTTAATCTTGAAATTAAGAGAAGAGGATTTGAGAATGAAGTACAGGTCACAGAAAGGATCCTATGACCAGAATCCTTCACTTTATAACTCATTTCCCACTTCAACCAGTTCAGGAGCACCACTACAAACAACATTTTTATCCAGTTCCGCAGCTCCCTCACAATCCACTGCTTCAGGACAAGAAACGTATGGCTCATCATCGACTCAATACATAGTGCCTGAAGCCAACACTACGAAGCTGAAGACTGAGAATCTCAGTAATGTCATAGTGGAGGTTGCGAAGGAGCACATGGATCTTCTTGCAGCTGTTGTCCAATCCTATGATGGTTTAGTTGTCGGAAAGATTGGTAATTTTCATCTTGCAGATGAAGACTACGAGCAGGTTGACGAGAATGAGCTGGAAAGGATGGATATCATGTAGGCTCTTGCAAGTGCAGTTAGACGAGCCAAAAAGTTCGTTAAGAAGACATGGCAGAATCTTGTAGCCACAAATGTAAGGTTCCGTAGTTTTCATTTATTTATTTTAGTATAATCCTCCTCTTTCTTCAATCCTTGTAATGTCAAGACTTGATCATAGTGGAAATATTTATTTTATATTATTCTTGTTCATTATATGCTTGTTTAACAATTAACAATTACGAATACACATTTTAATGCAAAACCAAGCAATTTATCGAGACTTATTTTTTGGATAATTATTATAAGGTTTCTTTTATGGTTCATATGTTAAAATACCCAAAATATATTTAATCATTAGTTTATGATGCAAATTGCTAAATAACATAAGTTGAAGGTTTAAATTTGAAACTATTGAATTTACTTCCACTCATCTCCCCAACTACTTTCATTAATGTCCAACCATAATTTTTATCTATAAATACTAACTCAAATCACTCTCTAATCACTTTCATCACTCTAAACTCTCTCTAAACTCTCTCAATCCATCCAAGAACTTCATCTTTTTAGCAAGAAATATTCAAAAACAACTTGTGTGTTTTATTAATTTATTTATTTATATATTATACTTTCTTTCTTACTTTCTTCTTCATTTTCTCTACCACTTGGAATAACCTCTAGGACATAACCACTTAGTCACCAAGGTGACACAAGTATGGTAACCCCCATTTTGAGGTCCAAGTTGGAAATATTATACTTGATTCTTTCATACATATTTTCTTGTTTTATTTTTAAACCTTTTACATACTAAACCAAATTACCAACAACTTCAATGTTGGAAGGCTTGTGTTGAAGTTATATTTCTGAAATTTTAAATCTTTTACACTTATTTTTTCATCTTTACAAAACACTAAGTGATCTATAAATCAAGAAGTGGATGAAACCAAACCGAGCTTCCAACCAATGTTGAAAGGCTTGCGTTATGGTATGAAATGGTGATGTTGAACCTTGGTTATACAACTAACTTATCCACCATACCCCACTTGAACACTTAGTAAAACTAGTCAATTTACTTTAGTATTTTCATTTATATACTCATGACCATTTGAATCACCCTTATGTGGAGATTTTGTGCAATGGTGACAATCTTGAGGTTTGTGGATATCCCTACCTCTAATACATGACCTATATGAAGATAACACTTGAGGTTTGTGGATTACCCTACCTCTAATGCATGACTTATATTTATATCTACATAATACTTAGTCAAAACCAAACCATAATATCAATCAACCATGGTTGAATGTTATGTGTTAAGGTAGACATTATACTAATCTTATGATTCCTTATTTTGGACTTCCAATGAGTGACTAAAACTCATAAAGAACACACACAATACATGGTGTCCAAATAAGTGTCTAAGTAGTATATACTTTCATTTACTCTCGTATTTGTAATTTTTGTATTCTCAAACTTTGAATCCTAAACTTACACACTTTCATTTACCTTTTAGGGTGACTTTGGTGAATCATTTAAACTCAATCATCTATTCTTGTGGATTCTAATCGCCAAACTATGAGTCATACTTCACCCCTTTTGTTTTAACACTATTTGGGTTGCAACATGTACCATTTATCAAATACACGCAATTATGCATTCAACCAAACTCATTCTAAAACTCAATTCATACAAACATGCTTACTTGTTATACTATTTGTGAATACATTCTAGAATACATTTTCTTGCAAGCAATCTAAACCTCCCCTAACATGTATAGCGCTATAGGACTAGCACATCCGCCTTATTATGATGGGTCTATGTTAAGTTATTCAATATTTACGGTCTTGGTCATTTTTAATGCTAAGATTACGCTAGTGGACACTTTGGTTTGGTTATCGGCTTTGCATGCTAGCAATGTACAAACTTTAGTATACTTTACTCATGTTGAATTGAGATTTATTCACTATGATACTATGTATTCAAACTTGTATGCTCACCAACATATTCATATGTTGACCTATATTTTATACATGTTGCAGGAAATGTTTGAAGCTTTATCAAGAAACTCAATTAGGTGGACTTAGAAACACACCAAATCTACTATTTTGTTATGCTTGTTTTAGACTTGTATTTCTCAAATTTTTGTATGTTTATTTGAAGCATTATAATGTTATGTTGATTAATGGAAATAAAATTTAATCTTAATTTATTGTCACTTTAGTTCTATGATGTCTTTAAACAATCTATCACTTCTCACGCCCTGATGTTTCCGCCATCGGTTGGGGTGTGACAACAAAGGACATAAAGTTTAGCTTTGACAAAACCATAGTCACTTGCTTTAATTGTGGTAAAAAGGGGCATTTTAAACGTGAATGTGTAAAGCCTTAGAAAACTAGAAATGGAAATCCATTTTCCACCTTCAACCGTCAAGACAAACCCATGAGTGGAGCTACCTCTTCAAGCTAAGAGATGAAGGCCTTAACTGCTCAAGATGATAAAGGGAAAGACTGGACCTTCCGCTTTGTGTCTCCGGGTGAATCAAACATTGCCTGTGTTAAGGGACAGGATGATGGTTCTGCAAGTGAAGGCGAGATCACAGTTGAGCAAGTAATGTTAGATACTGAAGAAGCTGTGAACATGGTACATCATTTGGTTGAGGAAGAGCTCAGAGCAACAAGTTCAGTATCTCCAGCAACTGAAGAGTCGAACTCTGCATTGATGGCTGATTCAATCGATTCCTCACAAGTGAGTACTAAACACCAACTGTTTGAAAAACATGCTTGTGATGAATGTAATAAATTTAGAGAAAGCATTGATTTGAAATTTTCTAGGTTATTAGAACACAATGATAACTTAATAAATGATTAACAATTATGCACCGAAGCTAATCGGATTTTAAAACAAAATGAGTGCAGTTACAAAGAAAAAATAGAACTTTTGAGAAAACAACTAGGGGAAACCGAGGTTGTTGCTTTCAATCAAGAAAAGGATATAAAGTATTATTTAAATTCTTTAGAAGAAACAAAGAAAGAAAAAGCAGTTCTAGAAGTCCAAGTTATTCATTAAAACAAAAACTGCATAGTTGGACCAGTTCTTCTCATATGAGTTCAACACTAAGTGAACGAACGAAATAATAGGGAAGGGTTGGGTTACAAAGTAGTCCACCACCCCACATGAGACCTTTTTAAATACAAAATGTTGACTGGTAAATAAAACAACCCAGTAAAGGATCATGTGGTGTCAACTCCTGTGGTTAGTGATCCTTGATTCCACGGGTAAACCGGTTGAAATCTGTCACTAAACAGAAGGAGGCTACTATGAAATCCAAAAGGCAAGATGCAATTGAGAATTTAGATGATGCATTTAAAAGGGTAATGTAAGGTCAGGTTCACCAAAGTCTATTTCAGAACCCAAACTGACTAAACCAGTTAACCACACACGTGAAGTCATCAAAGTCAACCAAAGGGCATGTCAAAGATGTTCAAAACATCAAAACAATTAATTTTGTTAATAAAGGTGATCCATTCTAAAACAAGAAGTGACTAAACCAAATCAGATCTCGTTGTTGCACCTGTATCCACACTCAACCCCAATAAATAGTTTTCTTACACATGTAGACAGTAGTTCATGCTTCAGTTGTGGAAAAAGAGGGGACATAGTTCTCTAATTGTCCTTATTATCAGACTCCAAGAAAGAAATTGAACTTATGTGTTGGACAAAAGAACCCATGAAGCTGATCAGGAAACCTCTAAGTCCACAGTACATCCAACAGTGAAGAGACTGTCAGCTGTTCTACAAAGTCTGAAGAATACAACTTGCTGAAGTATTTCTGAAGTACTGAAGACAAAGACTGAGACAAAAGATGAAGATTCTAAAGTCGAAAGACTTCAACAAGTACTGAAGACAATTCTGGAGATCAACAGCTGAAAGACAAGTCGGATGTCAAGTATTGAAAGACATCAGCTGATGCTAACAGCTGATGAAACAGCGGAAGAGGGCTTCTTCAGTGTGTGATGGTTTTTCTTAATCAGTAGTTTTCTTTTCCTTTCGCAAGTTTGTTTTACTTTTCTGTAGTTTGTTCCTTTTCAGTACTTGTGAGCAAATTTATTGTGGTTTTCTTGAAGTTGTTGTACAATCACTACTTTTATGATTTTTCAATACTTGTAAATAAGAGCTTTATCACTTAGGATGAGTATAACATTTGGCAGAGAAGATTGCTCCATCACCTGTCTGTCAATAGCTCAGGTTGTTGGACATCTGTGGTACATGGACCACATAAGCCAATGGTGAATGATCCGGAACAAACCAGTTGGTTCCAAAGAAGAAGAGCAATACTCCGATGAGGACAAGAAGTTGTTTGAAATCGATGCAAAAGCCCATGGAATTTTGGCTATGGCTATTCCTAATGAGATTTACTCTGGGCTTCTGCATTGTGAGTCTGCTCATGACCTCTGGAAAGCCATCAAAGAACAATTTGGTGGTACTGATGAGGTTTTAGCAAACAACAGGGAAATCCTCGCCCAACAATATGAGACTTTCTCTCATAGAAAGGGTGAGACTCTGACTCAACAATTTGAGCGGTTTCATGTTTAATCTCTGAATTGAAAATGGTTAAACATGAATATACCAGGAGTCAGATGAACCATAGATTCCTAAGATCACTGCCTGAGAGATGGAACACATATACCAGTTCTACGCTCAAATGCTGATGTGATCGCCTATCTCTCACCCAACTTCATGGGAAACTGCTTACATTCGAGAGAGAGATAGAGCAGAAAAGGAAATTGGCTTCATCTGGCAAGCTTACTGAGGATTTTGTCCAAGGGAACACTGCCCTGATTGGACATCAAGAGTCAGAATATGCGTCATCTGAAAGCCAGTATGATGAGCATATTGATTTCTCTACAAACACTTCTGAGCCTGCCTTTGTGAGTGTTGATAGTTATTCTGCTGGTAGTAATAGTGACAATCTATGTTTCATCATGGATGATCTCAAGGGGATTGCTGATGATGACTTAGAAGAGATGGATATTTTGAGCCAATGGCCTTGATAAATATCAGATCTCAGAAGTTCTACAAAAGAACTGGAAGGAAATTCCCAGGACTCTCTGGCAAAACCAAAGTTGGTTTTGACAAGAGTAAGTTGAAGTGCCATAAATGCCACAGGCTTGGACACTTTGCAAGAGAATGTAGATCATCTGGATCTAACTCTCCTGCACCTTTTGTGACTTTCCCTGGCAATAGTCAACAAAACAGAGGGCAACAACCTGTCAATTCTGGTTATCATCATCAACCACAATCTCCTGCATATTTTGTTCCACAGGGGCCAATGCCATATCCATACCCCTGCTATTACATGCCACAACCAGGCCAGGTTCAAGCACCCACTGCTCAGCAACCACATGCACTCCCTGAGCCTCAACCATCCCAATCTCATCAACCTAATCAACTTCAACAACACAGCTTCTTCACACCAGGAGTTGTTGACTGGAGCAGCTTACCAGATGATGTGTCTGGTAATGAACAACTGTTCTCAGGTGCTGGTCAACATGGTGGTGAGCATCCTTTTGGAAATCTAGCTCTCATGACTTTGGAATCCTCTGATGGATCATCCTCAAGTACCTCTTCAACACAGGTATCACAGGTATCCTCTGAGGCTAAGGCCAAATTATGTTCTGAAACTTGCATAGCAGCATTTGCCTCTATTAGAGAAGCAAATGTGGCTTTAATCAATAAAAATGTAGAGCTAGAACAAATAATTTCCAAAAATAAGCTGAGTTTGAGTCTGTGCTGAAAGAGAAAACTGATGAGATTTATAAATTAAAATGCCAAATCTCTGATGATAAGGCTAGGGAGGATGTACTCTTAGAGAAGTACAAAGACCTCAAAGATACTCTTGCTGTCACCCAAGTAGAGTGTGATCGATGGGTACAATCTTGCAAGGGCTTTGAAATGCTTCTTAGTAAGCAAACAGCTTCCAATGTGAAGTTTGGAATTGGTTATAATCACACTGCTCCTCCTACAGATTTTGCTTCAAGAGCAGGAGTAGAATCTGATGGAGAAAGTAATGACCAATCCACCTCATCATGTGATTCACTACTTGATAAAGCACCATCAGTAGTTGAAGTCAGTAGTAATCCCTCTGTGAACCTATCAGCTGATATTGATGGTTCAACTGCTGACACTCACATGATCAATGAGTTGATCAACCCAAGTGTTATCCCTAGAAGTACTGAGGGTACTGGAGAGCAGGGGTAACATCTGGAGTTCAAATCCCAATAACTGACAGCACTAAAGAGAAGAAAAATGTCAGTAGGAAGGATTTGAAGCCTACTAAGGGAGTTGACAAGAAGGCAAAAAGTGCTTCTAAACTGCTGAAGAGCAAGTCTTCAGTAGTTTCATCTTCTTCAGTTGATGATCAACAGAAGATGAAGAAGAAACCATGTGAAATATGTGGTCTATTCAATCATCTCACAGATGATTGTTGGTACAAAAAGGGATCCAAACTCAAACAAAAGGAGAAAATTAAAGAAAACTTGGCTAAAATGAAAACTGAGTTTGAGTCCAAGTTTGTACCAGCAGCATCAAATCCTGTTACTCCTATGTCCAAAAAGAAATCTAAAAGGAAGGAGTGCAACAGGCAATAGCTGAGGTTGCTCAAAAGAAGATGGTGCAACACAAGAACTCATCATCAAACACCAATACCAATGTGTCTGAAGAGCTGAAAGCTCTTTCCCAGAATCAGACACAGCTGGTAATGATGGTTCAACATCTGTTGGGAAGAGTTAACCAACTTGATGGCCCTGTGTTGAAAACCCAGAAAAGGAGATCCAAGCCAAAGGATTCCTCTTCTACACCATCTCCTTCACCTCAAGCTATTGTGCCCAATAAACCTGTTAGTTTACCATCTATTGATGAGACCAGGCCCAAAACCAAAAAGGTTTGGGTCTCCAAAACTAACTGATTGTTTATTAATGCAGGTTTCTTCAACATGCCAAAGTAGCATCTGGTATGTAGACAGTGGGGGATCTATGCATATGACTGGGAACAACTCACTTCTTAATGACTACTCTCCAGGAAGGAAGGGTTTTGTTTCCTTTGGCAATGATGCAAGAGGTTACATCATCGGGAAGGGCTTTGTTTCCAATGGGGAAATAAGGTTGATGATGTCAACCATGTGAAAATCTCAAGTATAACCTCTTGAGTGTCAGTCAAATGTGTGACAAAGGCCATGTTGCCCTTTTCACAAGCCAGAACTGCAGGATTCTGTCATCCAAAGTTCTGAGTTTGATTGACAAGGTATTGGATGCTCACACTCTCCTGAAGGCCAACAGGACAGGAAGAGTGTATGCCTTAGATCTTTCCAAGAAAATAGATCTCAAAGGCCATCCTTGCCTATTTTCCAAGGCTCTCCTCAAGAATCTAATCTATGGCATAGAAGGCTGGGACATGTTAACTTCAAGAACATGAATCAGCTGATACACCATAGTTTAGTAAGGGGAATGCCTATGAAGGAGTTCAAGTGTGAAAACAACTGCACTGCTTGTTTGAAAGGAAAACAGCACAAGGTTTCATTCCCACCTATTGAAGAACCAAAGTCCACTGCCTGCTTACAACTTCTTCACATGGATCTCTTTGGTCCTGTGAGAGTGATGAGCATGGCAAAGAAGAAATACTGTCTGGTAATTGTGGATGATTACTCCAGATTTGTATGGACTTTCTTTCTACATTCAAAGGATGAAGCTGCACAGAAGATCATAAACTTTGTGTTGTATGCTGAGAAGCAGTATTCCCTCTCAGTCAAGTGTATTAGAAGTGACAATGGAACAGAATTCAGGAACAATACACTTGATGAGTTCTACCTTTCCAAGGGAATAAAGAGGCAGTTTAGTATTCCAAGAACTCCTGAACAGAATGGAGTTGTGGAGAGAAAGAACAGGACCCTCATTGAAGCTGCAAGGTCTATGTTGGCTGATTCTGGACTGCCATTGACCTTTTGGGCTGAAGCTGTCAACACAGCATGCTATGTGCAGAATAGTGCTAATAAATCAGAGGTTGATGAAGACTCCATATGAAGTTCTACATCATTTGGCCCCTCTCATTTTTTCTTTAGAGCATTTGGGTGTCCCTGTTTCATTCTCAACACAAAGGATCAGCTCCAGAAATTTGATCCTAAGGTGGATGCAGGGTACTTTGTTGGTTATTCATCAACTTGCAAGGCATACAGAGTCTTCAACTGCAGAACAAAGATGGTTGAAGAGACTCTACATGTCAAGTTCAATGAATCTCCAAAGGACAAGATTCCACAAAGCCCTGTGGAGCTCTTTGATTTGGACATACTGCAATATGTTCCTTATCAATCTCCTGCTGTTGCTCCTGTCAACAGTTCACCACCTGGTGTTACTGTGAAGATGATGATGATAGTAGTAATCACCTCTTCAGGTTTAGTGACCAACTGCCTGAGTCCTCTAAACCTGATGCTCCTGTAGCTCCAGCAGCACCATCCACAACAAATGCTGATGAGATTTCTGCATCCTCAACTTCATTTGAGTTGCCACCATCTTCATGGTTTCAAGAATCTGCATCAACATCTGCTGCTGCTGAAGGTCCTACAAACACTTGCACAGATTTGATTGTTTACCAAGAGCTGAAAAATCACCCAATGTCTCAAATCCTTGGTGATATCAATGCTGGTGTTTCAACCAGAAGCCAGTTGTCCAATTTCTGCTTCTATGCTCTCTTCATCAGTCAGCTAGAGCCAAAGAACTATCATGTAGCTTTGAGAGACAATGGATGGGTTGAAGCCATGCAGCTTGAGCTTCTTCAGTTCAAAAAACAGCAAGTGTGGGAGCTTGTTCCTCTACCCCCAGGTAAGTGTGCAATAGGCACTAAATGGGTGTTTAGGAATAAAACTGATGAAAATGGGCTAATTGTTAAGAACAAGGCCAGACTGGTTGTGCAGGGGTTTGCACAAGAAGAAGGTATTGATTATGATGAAACCTTTGCCCCTGTAGCCAGACTGGAGGCAATTAGATTGTTTTTAGCCTATGCTGCACTCCACAATCTTAAAGTTTTCAAATGGATGTCAAAAGTGCTTTTCTATATGGTAACATAAAAGAAGAAGTTTTGTGTGTCAACCACCAGGCTTTGAGGATAATAAGCACCCAGAATGGGTATATAAGCTTGATAAAGCTCTTTATGGGTTGAAACAAGCACCTAGAGCCTGGTATGAGACCTTATCAAACTTTCTTCTACAGAATAATTTCACTAGAGGCTCCATAGATAAAACTTTATTTATTAAGAAGGTGGATCAGCATAAGCTACTTGTTCAAATTTATGTTGATGATATTATATTTGCATCCTCTGATCCCCAATTGTGTGAGGAATTCCAAAACTTAATGCAACAGAAGTTTGAAATGAGTGCAATGGGAGAATTACAGTTCTTTCTAGGTTTGCAAATCAAACAAAAAGCTGATGGAATTTCATTCATCAGTCTAAATACACAAAAGATCTTTTGAATAAGTTTGATTTACAAAACTGTAAACCCTGTTCTACTCCCATGTGCAACACCACACAATTGGATGTTGATCAGAAAGGTAAAGCTGTTGATGAAACTCTTTACAGATGTATGATTGGTTCCTTGATGTATTTAACAGCTTCTAGACCAGATATTATGTTTGCTACATGTGTTTGTGCTAGATTTCAGGCTGCACCTAAGGAGTCTCATCTGATTGCAGTCAAGAGGATCTTTAGATATCTGCAAGGTACACAATCTCTAGGCTTATGGTATTCCACTGGACATTCTTGCAAATTAGTTGCTTTCTCTGATAGTGACTATGCAGGGTGTAAGTTGACCAGGAAATCAACTTCTGGTGGATGTCAATTCCTAGGCAACTGTTTGATTTCTTGGCAGAGTAAGAAACAAACATCTGTTGCTACATCACTGCTGAAGCCGAGTACATTGCTGCTGCAAGTTGTACATCCCAAGTACTCTGGCTTCAGAATCAACTTTTGGATTATGGCATTACAGAGACTAAGACTCCATATTAATGGATAGTGCTTCAGCTCTTTGCATTGTCAAAAATCCAGTCCAGCACTCTAGGACCAACATATAGAAATTAGACATCATTTTATAAGAGATTGTTTTGAAAAGGGTCTAATTAATCCTATGTTTGTGCCTAGTGCTGATGAGCTTGCAGACATTTTTACTAAGCCTTTGGATAGTTCAACTTTCCACAACCTGGTGTTAAGGCTTGGTATGCTGCAGCTAGAATAAGTGACAACTACTGATGATCTCAGTAATTACTGATGATCATTGGTAACCATGTCACATATAAGTACTGATGAGTTATTTTACCCTCAGTAGTTTTTATAACTACTGAAGGCTAAATGCTTTAAGTACTGTACTTTATCTGTTCTAAACTATGATGTAGTTAACTACTGATGCACTTACAACTACTGAAATCAGTAGAAACAGATAAGTACTGATGTCCTATGAAACAACTGAAAACAGCAAAAAGGCTGATGAGTACGTGTTGAGGACAGTATGAAACAGCTGAAAGGCTATGAATTGACGACAACTACTGATGAGTACTCTCTCTTCAGTAGTTCACAAACTGCTGTTTCTTCATAAACAACTGAAGCAATACCATGTCTTCAGTAGTTTCACAACTACTGATGACTAACACCAAGTCTTCAGTTGTTTACAACAACTGATGGCACAACCAGGGTCTTCAGTAGTTTCACAACTACTGATGACTAATACCAAGTCCTCAGTTGTTTCAACATCTGAAGTCCAACTTGTCTTCAGTAGTTTTTAAAACTACTGATGCCTAAATCAGAGACTTCAGTTGTTTCAACGTCTGATTGTAAACACCATGTCTTCAGTTGTTTTATAACTGCTGACCACACCAATACCATCAGTCGTTTCAAACCTCTGAAAGTTAATACCACGTCATCAGTTGTTTCAAATACTGATGACTAACACCAAAACCTTCAGTCGTTTCATAACCCGTACCCATATATATCTGATCCCTCTTTCAGAGTTTTTCATTCTTTCACGACCTAAAATTTCAAAAGCTCTGAAAATCTTTCACCTTCATTAATGGCGACCATGCAACTCAAGCCTCGACACAACTGTGTCGCGTACCTCACTAAATCGCCCTTCTGGACCAAATTCGATAATGCTATAGATCTTATGGTCCAATCACCACTGAAAACGGCCTTCCTCCTAAATCCAATCATTTATGCCGATTCGCTACATCAGTTTTGGACGAATGCAACTGTTAATGGAGAATCTATCCATTCGTCCATCAACTCTCATAAGGTGGTCATCTCTACTGCTACCATCCGCCAGATATTACTATTAGATGATGCTGCCTACCCTGTTGGATATCCTAAGCGCCAAATTGATCTTTCATTTGGACAACATGGATATCAAGGCGATCTTAGTGCTTCGACCATCCTGAGAGAAACATTTTCCAGATGCTGAACGCTTGATTTTCATATGGTAAATGTTTGCCTGGCCCGAAGACTTCTTCTTGGGATCAACTGTCTTCCAGATGGCAACAGGTACTGTTCTCTATCCTTGAACAAGAACCACTAAACTTTTCTGAAATAATTTTTCTTGAAATCAAGGATATGGCCACAAAACCACTTTCTAACCGTTGGATACTATATCCTCGGTTTATAATGGCCATAATAGAGAATCAGCTTTATGCTGAGGGACTAGTTGGTCTGGGAGTCCCTGCTTTGGCTGTATTGCCGGAGGTATACTCCCGACACAACACTGACCAAACTCTTAAACAGGCTGCCAAGCTGCGCAAACCACGCAGCTGGAACCCACAGCCTCCACTTCCACATCCAAAGTCCCCTCCAAACCCACAAAGAAGAAGCCTAAGAAGGCTACTCAGGGAGTTGAGTCCCCTGAGGATGCTCCTGCTGCACCAAAGCAGGTTATCTCTACTGGAAAAACCCCCCAGTAGAGACTATGACTCCACCAACCGAAGCCGCTCAGGTTTCCTCTCAAAAGGAACCTGATGCAACCACTCAAAGGGAAGCCACACTGCTGGGATCCTCCTCACTTGAGGGGATTACCATTGAAGAGCACCACTCGTCCCGGGTGCACACTGCTTCCACACCTCTCCTGATGCAACCGCCCCTCAAAGCCCTACAATAATTGTTGCAAAAGTGCTGACGCAGTTGCATTCCTCACCCCCCACCAGACACCAATCACTACTGGGATAACCTCAACACCTGAGGGGGAGGATCACAATGCTTCTGTCAACCCACAGCACAGGGGTTATCATGTTCCATCTCCTGGTGTAGACAAGGAGGTGCGACCTTCTGGTGAGGCTGCCACTGCCCTGACTCAGCAAATGACCAGGATGCAGTTGGTAACATCTCTAAGACCTCACCAGCGGCAACAGCTGATGAAGGACATAGTCCTGAGGCTGGAAGTCCCCAGAACCAAGAACAAGGGGCACATGCTATAATTGATCTACACTCAAGGCATGTTAATCCTGACTCTGTCAGGAGGTCAGGTGATTCAGTATCAACTGATGATGACCTGAGCTTCTTCTATGATGTAGTTGCTCAAAACACCATCCTAGAGGATGAGGTTAGCAGACTCAAAGAGCTGCTGGCCAAGATGTCTCAGGATGAAAGTCCATCTGCCACCACAATACACCCACAGATGGCACCTTCTTCTGAAGGTCCCCTACACACTGAGCCAATACATACTTCCAAGCCACCAGCCTCTGCTTTTGGCACTGATTCTCAGGAACAGAACCATCCTGATCAATCAGTTGCTAACCTTCAAAAATCCCTACCTCTCATCACTCCCATGATCACAGATATAGTGATCAAAGCCATTGATGAGAGGCTTCCTACAATAATACAACCCCTGGTGGAGGAGTTGGTGACCAAATCACTTTCTACTGCTCAAACCCTTGCACCCAATGCAACCAAAAAGGGGGAGAGTCAGTCAGTTAAAGGAAAAAGGAAGAGGACAGATGGGGAGAAGGAGAAAGAATCAGAGAAGGTAAATGAGAAGGAGTTGGCTGTTATAAGTGTGGAGGAGACTGAGTTTGATCATGAGAAGGAGAAGGAGAGTGAGAGAGAGCTGAAGTGAATGAAAGTCAAAAAGACTTTCATGTCACATATCAAAGAGGAAAGAAGAGAGTCTGAGAAGGAGAAGGAGCTGAATGATATGGTGAAAGAAGCTGATGCCAACCATAAACGTTCAATGGATAAAATCATTGATCAGTTATATAGGCAGGGTTTTGACATCCAACAACTAGACTCCGAGATCAGAAGGTTGGAGACAGAGGAGATCAACTCAAGATGGGCTAGTTATGATGCCTTAGAAAGAGAAAGGCTGGAGATAATGATTAGATTTATAGCCAAATACTTGGGAAGATCTCTGATAGAAATAAGGGCCTGGACCAGGGACAACATCTTGGCAATAACCACCAAGATTTGTTCGTCTGAAGCATACTCCAAGGTTTAGTGATTGAGGCATTAAATGAAGCTGGGGTGGGAACCGAAAAGAACTGACAAAAATTACTAAAGCCTTCCTTACAGCCAAAATGCTAAAACAGTCTGAAAAGCCTCTATCCTCAAAATCACTACCTCCACAACCCACTAAAACAACCCCTTTACCCTCTAACCAACCATCCAACCCACAAAACCAAATCCTTTACCCCCAAAACCCACTGCCAGTGATGTACCTAGACAAAAGAAAAGAAAGGTACTGAGGGCTGATGAAGAAGAAGAGGAGGATGAAGACAGACTGCCACTCTCTGCAGTTATCACTTTGCCTAAGGCTAATCAATGTCCATCACTCTGCTCTCAAATGCATGATGTGATGATAAAGATTGAAGAGGAACAGATGCAAAGACATGATGAGGAAATGCTGAAAAGCATTGACAAAGCATATGCCACATCCTCTTCAATGATTAGCATGAAGAAAGAAGTCTTAAGATTGTACACCCTTGCTAATACCTTTCAATACCAAAGGGAAAAAGTAAGGATATGGCCTGATCCTAGGGTGGCACACAGGATTGTCAAGAAGAAATTCCTTCAAAATACAAGGGCCAAGTGAAGAGGGTTGTCGACGAAGACTCACTGTGGTTCTTGTAGTGTCCCCCTGGGAAATTGTAGAAGAGTTCAAGAAAGCTTATGAAGCCAAACACCACCCAAAAAGATGTTGGAGAATAAAATCATAAAGAAGGGATTGGTTTACAAAAGACTTGAAAACTTCAAACAAGATGAGCTCAACCTGCTCTTAGAAGGGACTCATCCAGATGAGTTTGCTTACAGACAAATAACCACGGTTGAGCTCAAGAATGGAAAACAGGCCAAGTACATCTCTGAAGTGTATGGCCGAGAAGGATTGTTTGATGGTGTGCCCGAGGTGCTGACAATGGATGAGCAGATCATGTTTCTAAGGGCTTACACCAGGGAATCCTATAGGCTGATACACGGGAAGTAGATCTCATGGTTGGGGTAACAGCTCAGTGTCCAAGTCCCCAATACAGAGCTCCCAACCATATCATGCAAAACAGATCATCAGAGACTTCTTCCAGGCCGGTGCTGAAAAAGGGTCACTTCTCATCTGATCAAGAGGATAAAAAGACCAATCTATCTGCCAAAATAAGTGGGACTCGTCAATAACTTAGAGGTTTTGGCTGCATTGGTTCAGGGGGAGTTTGTTGGACCAAAAGAACCAATGAGCCTGATCAGAGAAACCTCTAAGTCCCACAGGACATCACAACAGCTGAAGAAGGACCTGATCAGCTGTTCTACAAAGTCTGAAGAATACAACTGCTGAAGTATTTCTGAAGTACTGAAGACAAAGACTGAGACAACAGCTGAAGATCTAAAGTCTGAAGACTTCAACAAGTACTGAAGACAAAGACTGAAGATCAACAGCTGAAAGACAAAGTCTGATGTTCAAGTACTGAAGACATCAGCTGATGCTAACAGCTGATGACAACAGCTGAAGAGGGCTTTTCAGTTGTTGTGATGGTTTTTCTTCATCAGTAGTTTCTTTTCCTTTCAGTAGTTTGTTTACTTTTCTGTAGTTTTGTTCCTTTTCAGTACTTGTAAACAACTGAAGAGGTTGTTCTTCAGTTGTTGTAGTATCAGTAGTTTTATGTTTTTCAGTAGTTGTAAATAAGATGTTTAACACTTAGGAACATTTGTAAGAAGATGTCAGTTGTTGACATCTTCAGTAGTTGTTAAACATCAGTAGTTATAAAACGGTTACATGTCACTTTCAAGTGACATCAGCCTACGTCATTCTTTCCTTTATAAGGAAGGATGACTCACCTGTAATCGTGCCATTGAGGCCGACAATCTTAATGCAATATTCCTTTTGTCAGATATTTCTCTCTCTATAACAAAATTCTTTTATCGCTTTATATCGAATGTTCTTGCTTGAATTTGTCTAATTCTGAGCTATTCCGCTGCTATATTGTTCAATCGATTAAACCAAGAGGCTGAGATCCTAACAAAATATTGATACAAACACAAAAGTTCTTCTAAAAGGAGTTATATACTCCTCCTTAAGAGAATAATGAACATAAGTTCGAAATTAACTATAAGCCAGTTGTCTGTTATCCAACAGGCCTTAAATAAACCTGGCGTATGGAAATAAAAGTCAAGTAAATTGTCTGATAATGAGGAATAATTAAGAAAAAGAACCAATATGCCCTCATCCTTAAGTGGTAGTGGGTTGAGTTTATGATGTGTGATCCTCTGGGTCACCCAAGTCAGTGAAGGTTGGGTCCCAACCTAAACTGACATTTCCTTTGAATGTGAGGGGTGTCTGCTACAGTGCTATCACAAATACCTGGGATTGTTGATAGTAGGGCATCTAGGCACATGACCGGGGAAGTTGATCTCTCCTCTCAACGTCAAACAAATTAAAGGAGGACATGTATCATTTGCTGGGGAAAAGGAGGATATATCACTGCTCAAGGCGAAGTGGAAACCCAGAAAGTCAAGTTTGATAAGGTCAACTACATTCAACAACTATAGAATAACTACTTTCAGTCTCCAGATTTGTGACAAGGCTTCAAAGTTGTGTTTGACAACAAGAAGTGCTACATGCTGAAAAAGGATTACGTTATCCTGGAGGACAAAGTCTTAATGTTAGCTTCGAGATATAACGATTTATATGTCTTGGATCTATCAAAAGCCTCCATAACTAATCAGAAAGTTAAATGCTTCTTGTCAAAGCCAACAGAGAGGGACTCAATTTCCTGGCATAGGATAATGGGACACATAAGTCCATGGAAGATGAATCACTTGATATAGAATGATCTAGTGAATGGAGTGAATGTCAAGAACTTCTAGCTTCCGGATTTTGCGTAGCATGTAAGCAAAGCAAACAGACCAAGAAGTATCACAAGGCAAAGAAAGTTAATTCCATTGATCTGCCTCTTGAGCTTCTACACATGGATCTATTTGGTCCCGTTAGCACTAAAAGTATTGCTAGTGATTTGTACTGCTATGTAGTTACAGATGATTATTCAAGATAATCTTGGGTGATGTTTCTGAAATCCAAGTTAGAGACATTTGAATCATTCAAACAGCTGGTAACTACTTTGGAATCACTCTACAAGCTGAAAGTTAGACAGATTCGATCAGACAATGACACAAAGTTCAAGAACTAGTGGATGGAGGTGTTCTGTAAAGAAAAAGGGATCATACATCAATTTATGTCTGCCTACAAACCACAGATGAATGGAGTGCTAAGCGAAAGAATCGGAGCTTGATAGAGACCGCAAGAACGATGCTAGCCGACTCCAAACTGCCTATCCAATTCTGGAACGAGGTAGTGGACACTGCATGTTACACCCTCAATCAGGTCTTGGTGGTCAAACGTCATGGTAAAACATGTTATGAGTTGCTCTAGCGACGTAAACCTAACCTGGAGTATCTTGAACCATTTGGTGCACCATGTACACTGCTGAAGAAAACTCAGTTTGGGAAGATCAGTGAGAAGGTTAAAGAAGGGATAATTCTCAGCTACAATATACCGAACAAGAGAGTTTATAACAACTCAACAGGTCAGGTAGAGGTATGGTGCAACGTTGATGTTTAGAGATACACCACCCCCTTACTGGAAAGGGACCTTCATTCTTCTTCGATTACGATGGATTCTTTAAGTCTTTCAACAACCTCCCTCCCTTCCGGATGATGAGTTAATGACCAGAATGATGTATGATGTCCTAGACAACAGCCACTAGACTCGACAGCATCAACTCTACAAGGTGAATCTTCTAATCCTTTAGGTGAAGCACTTGATGTAAGCGATTCCTCCTCTGATGATGAAGAAGTGGAGACTAAACAGGTGGACCAGGGGGAATAGGTTCTTACCAATGAAAGTACACAAGCATCAAATCTTGATGCCTCTAACATTTCGGAACCTCATACTCCAACAACTACAGATCCTGAACCTTAGTTAATAGTCTGGATAATGAGGTGGCTGTTCCAACAACTCCCGGATCTTGGCTAAATGTTTACCATCCTTGGACAATGTCATTGGGGATGTTAGATCGGAAGTACAAACCAGAAATCAGTTATACTCAACTGATTATGCCTCGGTAATGGAAAATGGATATCTTCACGATGGAGCATATCGATGTTTTGTGTTTCAATTTGAACCAAAATACGTTAGTGAATCGTTAAACGATGAGGCATGGGTCAGTGCAATGCAAGAAGAACTCCTACAGTTCAAGAAATTAGAAGTGTCGACCTTGTGGACAAACCAAAAGGTGCTAAAGTGATTGGCACTAAATGGGTACTAAAATGCAAGAAAGTTGACCAATGGGTAATAATCAGGAATAAGGCGCAACTTGTAGTTCAAGGATTTTGACAAGCGAAGGCATAGATTACAATGAAGTGGTTGTACCAGTGGCAAGGATGAAAGCAATACGTATATTTCTAGCTTATGCATCCTACATAAAGATCAAAGTCTATCAACTAGACGTCAAGAGTGCGTTCCTTCATGGTGAAATCTATGAGATAGTGTATGTTAGTCAACCCGAAGGATTTGAGGATCAATATCATCGGGACAGAGTTTACAAGCTGGATAAGGCTCTTTATAGGCTCCATCAAGCCCCTCGAGCATGGTATGAGAAACTCTCAACTCATCCGGTGAAACACGGTTTTTGCAGAGGAGTTATTGGCTGTACACTGTTCATCAAAGAAAAAGATGGCGACTTACTGTTGGTACAGATTTATGTTGATTACATAATCTTCGGTTCCAAAAACGAAGAGTTATGTAAAGAATTTGAATCTGTAATGAAAGCAGAATTTGAGATGACTGCCATGGGAGAGATGAAGTTCTTTCTTGGGTTACAGATGGATCAGACACTAAAGAGACTATTTCTACATCAGACCAAGTATGTAGGCAATATCCTTAGTTGGTTCGATATGAAAAATGCTTCTGCAGCTGGAACTCCACTTGCTACAAATCATGACATGGCACCCGACGAAAATGGTGGTCTAGTTGATGCCACTATGTATAGAGGAATGATCGGATCTCTCAAGTACCTCACAGCCTCACGACCTGATATCATGTACACGACGTGTCTTTGCTCCAGATATCAGGCAAAACCAAAAGTTAACCATCTCATAGGAGATAAAGGATTTTTCGTTATCTGAATGGTACTCCAACACACGGGTTGTGGTATCCTCATGACGATGACTTTGAGCTTACAGCGTATAGTGACTCAGATTATGGCGGTTGCAAAATGAATTACAAATCAACATCAGTAGGATGTCAGTTCTTTGGTAGATGGTTAGTCACCTGGCAGTGTAAGAAGCAGACCTCCGTTGCTCTGTCAACATATGAAGCTGAATACGTTGCTGCTGCAAGCTGCTGTTCACAAATCATCTGGATTCAACAGCAAATGCGCGACTACGGTTTGAAATTTTCTAACACTCCTATTTTTGTTGATAATTCTGCTGTTATAGGTGTAACAAAAAATCCAGTCCAATATCCTAAAACTAAACACATCGGTATTAAATATCACTTTGTACATGACTGTTTTGAAAAGCACTTAATCAATGTGGTTAAAATTAATACGGACTTTCAATGCGCTGACCTCTACACTAAAGCATTTGATAAACCTAGGTTTTTATATCTGTTAGAGGTCAATGGCGTGAAAAAGAAAAGTGAAGTGATTCCAGAAGACGAGAGTTCGTAGTCCGACTTGTGTAGTTAAATTTATTTTATTTTACTTATTTTTCTGTCTATTAAAAATCCAAAAACACAAAAATAATTTCGGTTTTAGAGTTTTAGGGGGAGAATAGGTAAAATTAGTATTAAATTCGTGCAGTATTAAACTACTTAAAAAAACAAGGGAGGAGGACAGCTTAGCTAAAAGAAATGAAATCAAATCTGTGATTTTGATTCAACATTTATGGAAAATGATAGTACACAGGAAACAGATTGTTTGGGACTTTAAAAGATTTTAAATGATTAAGATGCAAAATTCAAAGTATAAATTTAAGAAATCTAAGAAAAATAAAAGGAAAAATGATAGTAAAACTAGTATGCTACTGGGGTAACATAGAGAAAGTAGACCTAGAGGATGCTAGTTTATTATATGATGTATCGGTAGATCCAACACAATAGATGAGAAGACCTCATTGGTGGTTTAAAATTCAAACTAAGTTGTTCAACTTGTTGTGGGTTCCTATCTTATCCCTGGTTAACACAATCAACGCAGTTCCAAGAAGGGGTGAAGAGCAAAATAAACGCCACCAATGTGTGCGGACGACCATAAAAATGAGCAAAGCACATGGAAAAATGCTAAATGCAATCAAGATAATAACTTATGTTGTTGGTGTGTTATGTGCAAAAGAAAAATAAATGCTCTAACAAGAAGATAGGTTGTGTGCCTCTTTGCTGTGCGGTGGCACTGACCTGAGGATAAGCATAACCTAAATATTCTAGAATTCATTGTTGCTTAAGCCTCTTTGTTGTGCGATGGCACTAACCTTAGGCTTGGCATCTCTTTGAAAGCTCTTAGAATAGCCTCTTCTTGAAATATACCCGTAGACCACTCAAAAATATCCTGAGGAATGTTGATTACCATATAAGTGTGGGATCCACAAATGCTCATTAAAATAATTAAACCGTAACTCATCACCAATGTCTGTCAAAAATCTGTGTATGGATTAAGAGGACAAGTATACTGACGATCATCACGAGCTGCAGTTCTTGAAAGTCAAAACATTGTCTGCATCTTATAGCTCTAGTATGATTTCCTAAAATTGTTATTGACTCTCGGTCAAAATAAGAATCTAGCATCAAAATGGTTTATTAAAATTTCCCAAATGATTCTGATATACATGTATGATTCCATAATGATTCGTACCACAAATGATAAAATAGACTTGAAGCTATGCTATCCAGGAAGTAAAACTGGTTAGAAGTACTCTAATAGGTTTAAATCCGTCTCCAATCAAAAATGCAAAAATATATCTTGTTTCATTTTTAAATTTCAAGTTGTTTTATTTTATTTTTTAGTCGCTTGTTAGCTGAATGTCGGGCTATATATCTTGATTCAATATGTGAGTCGGACATAAAGTGATAGTTAGGGTCCCTACGAATCTAATGAGTCTAAACACAACATTTAACATCAAGTTTTGACCTAGATTAGAGTGACGAACAGAGAGTTATACGAATGGACGTGCTGATGAACTTCAATCGCACGATTGAGTTGGGCGTATGACTCAATTGCACGAATGAACCTGTTGTATGAGTTCAGTTGCACGATTGACTCAACCACATGGTCTAACACACGACTAATTTCAGTCGCAAGCTCAATCGCACAACTGAACTCAGCCGCATGCTCAATTGCACGAGTGAACTCAGTCTTATGGTTCAATCGCACGATTGAACCTGAGTGATCACAAAATAGTTTAATTTCAACTGTCTTATGTTATGCAAAAATCTAATGTTTATGTGTCTTGTGTTATAGCAACATGGCTGATAGGTGGACTATCAACACCAAGCACAACATTTGTGCTCACTTGGATGTGACCACTCGGAATGCTATCGAGTTTGCTGGGATTATTGCTTTTCTGAGGAGGTCGAGGATCTACAAAGCTATCTTTGCTCCTTGCACACCCTACCGGTCTCTACAGAAGGCCTTCTAGGAAGGTGCTTCAGTTGATAGATCTGCTGAGCCTTACTGTATATGGAGCTCCATTTTTGGTCAAAAGATCGAGATTACTGAAGCTGATCTAAGACAGGTACTGGATCTGGGTAATGATCATGCCCACCCGACCAAGTTACATCCTCTGACAGTAAGGGGCTGTTTTCTTCGGATGAAGTACATTGGGGACATCAACTTAAGTGTGCTCAACAAAAGCTACCTGTGTCCCCAGTTCAAGTACCTGGCCCATGTCATTCTGAAGTGAATAACATCAAGGAGAGGAGGATTTGATGATTTATCTGACCAAATCCAGAATGCATATGTTGCACTAGTGCTAAACCATTCTTTCAGCTTCTCCAACATGATATTCTCTTACTTGATAGAGAACCTTGAGACTATGGGTAAGGAGGGTTTTTGCATGTACCCTTAGTTCTTACAGCTTATATTGATGAGAAGCTTTCGTCTTTGCCAAAGGAGAAAGAAGATGCTGTGGTACTCGAGGTGATGGATGATACCACCTTGGGTAGGATGAAGGTATACAGGGGGAAGCAGGTGAAGCCCCCTTTCAGGAGATTGTTCGGGCACTTGGCAAGTGCTGATTATGTGGCGGCTTCTCACAAGAAGTGGCATCATGATGAGAGTGACTCAGATGTCGAGCCGATTGAGCTACCCACTGATGATACAGATGACGATGACGACGACCATGGTGATGGTCAAGGCGGTGAGGCTCTGGTGGATCTGAGTAGGCTCCAAGACACCTTGATTTTAAGGTAAATGAAGATGATAAGTCAGATGAGGAGCCTCTCGTGAGGACAGTTGGCAATAGGGTTATGGCCACCGAGAGAGGTGAGGTAGTTGGTGGAGGCCAGGCTGGGTCAAGGGGGTGCTACAGATTATACTGATCCTACTTACACCCCAGACCAGCCACTCGACTTAGGGGGAGCCTTTGTCTCCAAGGGCTCAAGGAAGAAAAGAATGGCCCAACCCTACGGAAGAAGAGCAAGAGGCAGAGGATCACGCTAATCACTACTCCCACCACCACAACCATAGTTACCACCACAACCACACCTCCTATCTCACCCCTATAGCTACTACTACCACACCACTCCACCCACCACTATACCTCCTACCACCACTACCACCACCACTTCACCCACTACTACTATCTCTCATCCTACCACCACTACCACAATCACTCCACCACAGCCCACACACGTTCCACCACCCATATCACCACATCCACTACTACCACCACCACTCACCAAGCCGGTCTGTCCACTCACACTCCATTCATCGCTAGACCCTCCCTACCCCATATTGGGTTAGAGGAATAGCTAGCCAACCTAAACCTTATTGTTCTAAAGCTATTGGAAACTGATGAGAAAAGAGCTACACAACTCAACCAGCTGATGGAGCTTAATGGTGCTCAGGCTGAGCAGATTACATAGCTCCATGAGTAGAATGCCCATTCAGTTCAGAGGATGGCAGAACTAGAGACGAAGAACAAGAAGATACTGCTTAGGCTTAAAAGATCCAAAAATGAGCCTTTGAAGATAAAGGATGGTGATGGTGATGATGATGATGATGATGATGATGAGGAGGAGGAGGAGGAAGATGATAATGAAGAAAATGTTGAGGAGGTAGGGCCAAGCCGAAAAGATCACTATGAAGATGACGATCAGGAAGGTGATGCATCAGCATCAGCCTCTAGTTCGCAGGCTCAAGAGAGGCATACTAAAAATAATCAAGATCAAGGAGCCTCCTCCTCCGCTCATCCTGCTAAAGAACCTAAGATTCAAGACAAAAGTAATAGTTAGATGTATTTGTATTTAGAAACTTTTGTATTTGAATTATATTACATTAATGTAATTAAGTATCATCTATGCTTGTTTATGTTTACATTCTTTATATGATGACTTATGTGTGTTGTGCTTAATGTCTAATCAAGCAGATAAAACTCCACAGCAAGATGAATACGTGTTGCCCCCTTCAGCAAATCAAGTCTCAATTCATTATGATTCTTGATTTGCAAGGGATCGTCAAAAGGTTAGTGAGCTATACTCCCAAAGAAGGAGAAATTATACATGATCTAACCGACGAGCAGCTGGCTGAGATGTTTCGACTCAATCCGGATGAAATTGTTAAAGATGCTCCAGAAGTGAATGTTTTAAGTGATAAGGAGCTACAATATGTTGATGAGATTGAGATTGAAGATGTTACAGCAGAACATTATCCAGAGTACATTGACCGCATGGGAAATGTGATACCCAACTTAGGTGATACTTTCGACAGTGCTACATTTGACCCAATGTGGCTTACCAACTTGTAAGCTGAAGATGTCTACAGTCTATACAAGTGGCCACTATTCTATGACACGGAAGATATTGTACAAGCCCTCCAACTCTAAAATGTGTTACGACTCTGCTTTGCGTTTGAAATACACGCAGGAGTCACAAGAGAGGAAAAGTACAAGAAGTTTGAGGAGCATATGAAGAATTTCAGACAATATAGTAAGCTAGGCCAATGGGGAGTTTGTTGATACATATGTCCCTAGTGTATGTGCTTAATGTAAAAGTCTTTCATGTCTTACACAGATGTAATGAATGGGTTAAATGAAATATACTATATGGTTGATGTTTATAATGTTTAATATTTCGTAGTATTATTGTGTGTTAAAGTATAATGAACTTACTATATAGGTTTGAGGTTGTTGGGCATAATTCTTAATCATAATGATTGAGAAATGTGTTCAAACTTAGTCGTATGATTCTTCATGCGAATGGACCATATGCATGAATACATCATGCTAATGGACCAGTCGCAGGACTAAACCAGGAGACTAGATCAGTCGCATGATTAAACCTTTAGTCATGCGTATGGATCAATAACATGATTCAGTTGCATGACTGAACCATGCTAATGTTTCAGTCATACGATTAGAAACCATAACCTATAAATACCACTTAATTCGTGGAAAAACAGAGACTTAGAGAGAGACACTTTGAAGAACTTGAGAAACACTTGTGTAACACTCGGTTATTTTTTTTAAAAGTCAAAGAAAGAAGATAATGTGAAGTAAAAGAAAGAAAAGATAATTTACCCAAGTCTAGGGGTTAAAAGTGACAAAAGGACAAAAAGTTTAAAAGTTTGTGAATAAAGGTGGGCATGGTCGCCCACTTCACGTACAACACCATATCTTCGGATATGTTTAGAGAGAGAAAGAGCAGAGCTCGAGTTTGTAGAAGAACAAGCTGAAAAATTGAATTCAAGTGGGTTTTAGGTGGTTGAACTCAACTTGCAAACGAGTTTGGAAGAAGCCATACTCAAGAGCTGCAAAGGTGAGTTCTAGAACCCCTCTTTTTACATGTTTTAACTGATTTGGGGCTGGAAATGCATGAATGTATGTTTTTATAAAACTGGTTTTTATACCCGCATGTTTGATGTGTGCACAATGACGTATGGTGTGATTCTGGACTACGTTCATGATTGATGATGTTATGGTTGTGCTTCTAAGTCTTAGAATGTAAGAGTTAAACTTAGAACATGAAAGATGAGAATTGGGGACTGAATCTGATGAATAGTGTGCCCTAGGCTGCTCATGCGCTCAAATAATAGTTCATACGCCTAAGTTTAGAAAAACCGCTTAAGTGTGGGCAAATGCGGATGAGTATTGGAGAAAATGTGGATGAGTAGAGTCAATGCGGATTAGTAGGTTGATGCGGATGAAAGTCAATGCGGATGAACATTGACCAAGTATGGGAAATGCGGATGAACTATAACAAATGCGGGTGAAGTAAAAGAAATGCGGATGAAGTAAAAGAAATGCGGATGAAGTAAACGAAATGCGGATGAACTAAGACAAATGCGGATAAACTAAGATAAATACGGATGAACAAAGGCAAATGCGGATGAACACTTAGAATATTTCTGATTTCTTGGGAAAAAGTGTAATTTAGGCTTTGACTTAGGAGGTTCCTGGGGGCTATGTAAGTTGGCTTTTTGAGGTCATAGATGATGTGATGGGCAGGTATGATGTTGTGTGTTTATGCATGTTGTTATGTATGTATGATTTATGCCTCGTATGATTATTATGTTCCTTGCTTTGTATGATTGTCTTCCCGTGGCTTTACTGTATATGTTAATGAATGAAATGAAAAGTATTATGTAACGTAAAGTGGAAGATAATGAAAAGAGGAACAAAATGAAGAATGCATGCATTAATGAATGAACGAACGTAAGAAAGTCTTGCAAGCAAATGTATGGAGGTTCAAACTCAATAAGGAGTGTTAGCTCAACCGTGTGCGGGTTAGCTACCCCATGAGGATGCACACTGGGGCTTGATCCGTGTGATCAAGCATATGTATGGAGGTTCACACCCAATGAGGGGTTTCCAGCTCAACTGTGTGCGGGTTAAATACCCCATGAGATGCATACAGGGGTTCAATCTTTGTGATTGACCAGATGTATGGGGTCCTTGTCGCTTAACCCTAGATGAATTGCTTGGTGCTCTAGAGGGGGGTTAAGCACATGATAGGACCTAGATGAAAATGAAAGATAATAAAAGTATGAAATAAACGATGATGAAGATAATAAATATTATCTATGTGTACGTACGATGTGTGATCACATTCTACAATTGAATGAATGAAAAGAACGGTTTTAAATGAAAGATAAAGTATATTTTATTATAAATTTACAACTCACTCAACAACGCTGACCTTTTTATACATTTTCTAGTTGGCAGGTGAGCATTGCTGAGGATGGTGCAGGGCAGCTACTTGGCATTTTGAGTGACATTCTTTTGTTAATGTTTTGCATCGTATTGCAAACAAATGAAAATGTGTAATGAATGTTGTATTATTTTGCAAAAGCATTTATATTGAAAATATTGTTTTTAATGATACCGCTGCAACGTTTATTTCAAGTTAATGTAATTATATGTTTTATGAGCAATGATCGGCCAGCTGTAAGCGTCCCGGAAACGGGGCCTTACAACTTGATACTCTGATGAACCCTAGCCGTCTAGAACGTCCAAGGAAGCCCGTCCAACTTCATAGATCAATCTTGATTGATCTCTACTCGTTCATAACGTTTAGTTTCAATTTATATCGATCTGGTAATTGTTCTCACTGATTGGATCACCAATCAAATAGGATTCCGCACTATTTGATTTGGTATGAACGTAGAATCTGTTAGTATTTCGTACGTACACGGTCCTGACATATATACACATATATATACATATATACATACATATATATATACATATATATACATACACACACACCACACACACATATATATATATATATATATATATATGTGTGTGTGTGTGGTGTGTGTGTGTGTGTGTGAGTGTGTGTGTGTACACATATAATAAACTAATACATTACATGAGGCCTCCACAACAGTCAATAATACAAATCAATTGAATCATACCAAAAACCATAATCAGTACAACGAGTCGAGGCTTGATCCACACAACACAATAATCAATAAAACACAAAGGATATAATATTTTGTTAAAACCAAAATTTTTAACAAATGAAAACCAAACTGAAGTCATATAATTTATATTAGAGTCAATTGTTATTTTCGTCCGTATAATTTGGTGAAAATTACCACTTTCATCGAATGTTTTTGTAAGGCCCCATTCCCAGAACGCTCATAGCCGGTCAATCATCACACATAACACACATATATATATATATATACATTGACTTTAATAAAACATTGCAGCGGAAACATTAAAATAACTTTTCATCTCAATATAAATGCTTTTGCAAGTCAATACAACATTCGTTACAAAACATCATTTGTTCGCATTACAATGCAAATAACATTAAACAAAAGAATGCCATCCAAAATGAGCCAAGTAGCCGCCCCATGCCATCCTCAACAACCATTACCTGCCAGCTGGAAACACATAAAAGTCAACGTTGCTGATTGAGTTGTAGTTTTATAAAAACATTATATTACCTTTCATTCGTTAAGATATTTTCTTTACTAGCACACGTGATCACACATCATACGTACATCAAGGTAATAATTATTATCTTCATCATCATTTGTTTCGTACATTTCGCATGTTTCACACATTACGTACTTATCACACTTTTCGTACATTTATTATCTTTCACTTCTATCTAGGTCATGTCGTAGGCTTAACCCCCCTTTTGAGCATAGAGCTATATCATCTAGGGGTAAGCGACAAGGACACCATATCACACATATCGCACGTATGGAGTACTCACATAAACTAACTCCCCTTTTGTGTGAATCCTTAAGGGTTAGCCAAGATCGCATGCTTAGACACACATTTGAGCTAACAACTCTCAATGAGTTGTGAACTGTTGGACCAAAAGAACCAATGAGCCTGATCAGAAAAACCTCTAAGTCCCACAGACATTACAACTGCTGAAGAAGATCACTACAGCTAAAGACATCAGCTGATTACAAGGTCTGAAGACAAAGTCTGAAGACAAGAACTCAAGACTACTACTGAAGACAAAGTCTGAAAGTAAATAACTGAAGACAAAGTCTGAAACTATCAGCTGAAGACAAAGTCTGAAAGTAAAGTATTGAAGACAAAGTCTGAAGCTATCAGCTGAAGACAAAGTCTGAAGAATAAAGTTTGAAGAACAAAGACTGAAGACAAAGACTGAAGACCAAAATGATCAGTAGTTGTCACAACAGCTGAAGTTATCAACTTCGGTAGTTGTGATGATTTCCTTTGAGTACTTGTAATTTACTTTTCAGTAGTTATAGTTTCAGTAGTTTAGTTTCAGTAGTTTTATGTTTTTGTACTTAAGCATTCTCTGAGATGTAATCAGTAGTTGAGACCATTCTCAGTAGTTTGCATAGTTTCAGTAGTTTGAATAATTCTGTTAGATGTCACTATCAAGTGACATCAGCAGACGTCACATATCCTATATAGGAATGTTAACCTAATTGTAAAGTGTGACATTGAGCCACCACGAAAGCATATGAATGAAATATCTCTTTTGCAGAATTCTCTTTTTCTATAACCATTTACTATTACATTGAATATCAATTGTGTTCTTGTGAATTGTTTAATTCGTTGTTCAAATTCCGCTACAATACTCTCTAATTAATCAAACTTAGATCACTGATCCTAACAAATGGTATCAGAGCAAGGTTAATCATTGATCGATCTAACAATTGATCATTGAAACTGCTATTCGATATCTAAGTTTGATTGAATTAGCATATTTGCAAGAATTGGTTATAGATCAATGAATTTCCGCTGCTTTCGTTATCTGCTTTGAGTTTTCTCTGGTTCATATTGAGTTTGTTGTGTTTTGCACTAAATCAGTTAAAACTTAATTGAATTTGGTTGAATGTAAGAATGACTACTCCTTCTAATGACCCTCACAATACCGGTTCCTCAACCAAGCCTCCGATGTTGGTTAGGACTGAGTATAACATATGGCAATGAAGAATGCTTCATCACCTGTCTGTTAATAGTTCAGGTTGTTGGACATCTGTGGTACATGGTCCACACAAGCCTATGGTGAACAATCCGGAGACCAACCAAATGGTTCCGAAGAAGAAGGAACAATACTCAGATGAGGATCAAAAACTGTTTGAGATTGATGCTAAAGCGCATGGAATTCTGGCCATGGCACTGCCGAATGAAGTCTATTCTAGGCTTATGCATCATAAAACTGCTCATGACCTTTGGAATGCATTAAAGGAACAATTGGTGAAACAGATGAGGTCTTAGCAAACAACAGAGAAATCCTTGCCCAACAATATGAGACATTCTCTCGTAGGAAGGGTGAGTCACTGACTTAACAGTTTGAGCGTTTTTCCTGTTTGATCTCTGAGCTGAAAATGGTCAAACATGAATACACTAATAGTTAGATGAACAACAGATTCCTCAGATCACTGCCTGAGAGATGGGAAACATATACCATTGTCCTATGCTCCAGTGCAAATCTAGATAGTCTATCTCTCACCCAACTCCATGAGAAACTGCTTACATTTGAAAGAGAGATAGAGCAGAAAAGGAAACTGGCATCATCAGCAAAGCTCACTGATGACTTTCTACCAGGGAACACTGCCTTGGTTGGTCATGAGTCTATAATATGCTGCATCAGAAAGCAACTATGATGAGCATATAGATTTCTCCTCAAACGGTTCAGATCATGCATTTGTTAGTGTTGACAGTCAGTCAGGCTGTAATAGTGACATTTTATGTTTCATTATGGATGATTTAAAGGGTATTGCTGATGATGACTTAGAAGAGATGGATATTCTTAGCCAAATGGCCTTGATTAATATCAGATCTCAAAAGTTCTACAAGAGAACTGGTAGGAAATTTCTAGGAATCTCTGGCAAAACCAAAGTTGGTTTTGACAAGAGTAAGTTGAGGTGTCACAAATGCCACATGCTTGGACACTTTGCAAGAGAATGTAGATCATCTGGATCTAACTCCTCTGCACCCTTTGTGACTTTTCCAAGAAATAGTCCACAAAACAGAGAGCAACATCCTGCTAGTTCTGGTCATCATTCACAACCTATATCTCCTGCATATTTTGTCCCTCAGGGTCCAATGTCATATCCATATCCCTGCTATTACATGCCACACCCAAATCCGGTTCAAGTTCCTAATGCATAACAACCTCAAGCCCTACCTGAGCCTTTACCATCTCAATCATCTCAATCACAACCTCATCATAGCTTCTTCACCCCTGGTATTGTTGACTGGAGCAGTCTACCAAATGATCTCTCCGGTAATGAGCAATTATTTGCTGGTGATGGTCAACATGGTGGTGAACATCCTTTTAGGAATCTAGCTCTCATGGCCCTGGAATCTACTGACAGTTCATGCTCCAATGCATCTTCATCACAGGTAACCCAGGTATCCTCTGACACTAAGGCCAAGCTATGTTCTGAATCTTGTATAGCTGCATTTATCTCTATTAGAGAGGCAAATGTAGCTTTAATAAATCAAAATCTAGATCTTGAGCAAACCCTTTCCAAAAGAAAAGCTGAATATGAGTCTGTCCTTAAGGATAAAGATGATGAGATTTATAAGCTTAAATGCCAATTAAATGATGAAAAGGCTAAGCTAGAGGTCATTCTTGAGAACCATAGAGATCTCAAAGAAAAACTTGCAGTTACCCAAGTTGAGTGTGACCGCTGGGTATCATCCTGCAAGGGATTTGAAATGCTGCTCAGCAAGCAATCTGCTTCGAATATGAAGTTTGAAATAGGTTACAATCACATTGCACCACCTACAGATTTTACTCCAAAACCAATAGTAAAATCTAAAGGTGAAAGTAATTTCCAAACCACATCATCATGTGCATCATCCTCAAGTGATCACCCAAAAACACAGGATGAAATCAGTGTTGATACCTCAACAAATTAATTGGTTGATGGGTTAACTACTAATAAGCACATGAAGCTGAGTACTTCAGATGTCCCTCAAAGTACCTCAAGTACTAAAGGGCAAGTCACAACATCTGAAAAGCATTTCAAATCAGCTGAAATAAAAGGATTAACAACTGCTGATAGAGAACAGCTGAAGAACAAGTCTTCAGTTGTTACAGATCCTTCAGTACTAAACAAAGGTACTGAAAGGAGGAAAGTACTAAAGAGCACACCTTCAGTAGTTTCCACATCAGCAGTTGATCAATTCAAGATAAAGAATAAGCCATGTGAAATATGTGGTAAATTCAATCATCTTTCTGATGAATACTGGTACAGAAAGGGTTCCAAACTCAACAGAGATAAGCTCATTAAAATCCAGATGGATGAAATAAAAAACGAGTTTGAGACCAAGTTTGTACCACAGTCATCCCAATGTGATAAATCCAAGCCTTCATCCAAATCCAAAAAGAAGGATAAGGTTTATCATAAAACAGCTGATAGTGCTCCTCATGATAAACATCAGACTAAGTCTGTGAATTTCAAGGAGGAAATGGTGGGCCATAGGAACTCATCATACACAAGTACAGATATGTCACAAGAACTGAAAGCTTTGGCAACAAATCAAACACAACTTGTTATGATGGTTCAGCATTTGTGGGGAGAGTTAACCTAACTAGATGCACCTGTGATCAAACCACTAAAAAGGCATTCCAAGCCCAAATCCAAGGAATCCATTTCAGCACCATCTCCTTCTTCATCAGCTGTTAATCATAAGAAACAAGTTATGGTTAAATCTGTTGATGAAAACAGACCCAAAACTAAAAAGGTTTGGGTCTCAAAACTAACTAGTTCTTTATGATGAATGCAGGGTTCTTCAGCATGCCAAAGGAGCATCTGGTATGTAGACAGTGGAGGATCTATGCACATGACTGGGAGCAGTTCTCTTCTTAATGACTACTCTCAAGGAAAGAAGGGATTTGTTTCATTTGGAAATGATGCCAAGGGTTACATCATCAGGAAAGGATATGTGTCTAATGGACAAATTATGTTTGATGATGTTAACCATGTGGAGAACCTCAAGTATAATCTGCTGAGTGTCAGTCAGATGTGTGATAAAGGGCATGTTGCACTTTTCACAAGCCAGAATTGCAGGATTCTGTGTTCCCAAGTTCTGAGGCTGATTGACAAGGTATTGGATGAACATACTCTCCTGAAGGCCAACAAGATTGGAAGAGTGTATGCCTTGGATTTGTCAAAGAAGATTGATTTGAAGGGTCATCCTTGCCTGTTCTCCAAAGCCTCTTCTCTGGAATCTAAACTGTGGCATAGAAGGCTGGGTCATGTTAAATTCAAAAACATGAATCAGCTGATCCACAATAGTTTAGTGAGAGGTCTACCAATAAAGGAGTTCCACTGTGATGAAACCTGCACTGCTTGTTTGAAAGGAAAACAGCACAAAGTCTCATTCCCTTCTATTAAAGAACCTAAGTCCACTGCCTGCTTGCAGTTACTGCACATGGATCTATTTGGTCCTGTGAGAGTGATGAGCATGGCAAAGAAGAAATACTGTCTGGTAATTGTGGATGATTACTCCAGATTTGTATGGACTTTCTTCTTGCATTCAAAGGATGAGGTTGCTCAGACGATTATAAACTTTGTGTTGTATGTTGAGAAGCAGTATTCCCTATAGTCAAGTGTATAAGGAGTGATAATGGAACTGAATTTATAAACCATACACTTGATGATTTTTATCTATTAAAAGGAATCAAGAGGCATTTTAGCATCCCAAGGACTCTAGAACAAAATGGAGTAGTGGAGAGAAAGAACAGGACCCTAATTGAAGCTGCAAGGTCTATGTTGGCTGACTTTGGTTTGCCATTGACCTTTTGGGCTGAAGCTGTTAACACAGCTTGCTATGTGCAGAATAGAGTGTTATTAATTCAGAGGTTGATGAAGACTCCATATGAACTTCTACATCATTTGGCTCCTCTAATTTCATTCTTTCAAGCCTTTGGGTGTCCTGTTTCATTCTCAACACAAAGGATCAACTCCACAAATTTGATCCTAAGGTGGATGCAGGGTATTTTGTAGGTATTCATCCACATGCAAGGCTTACAGGTCTTCAACTGCAGAAAAAAGTTAGTTGAAGAAACCTTGCATGTGAATTCAATGAATCGCCTAAGGATAAAATTCCACAAAACCCTGTGGAGTTGTTTGATCTGGACATACTGCAATAGTTCCTTATCAATCTCCAGCTGTTGCAGATCATGTGGATATAAATCATCTTTTGCAGCAAGTCTTCCACCTGGTGGTACTGAAGATGATGATGATATCAGTACTCCCCTTTTCAAGTTAGTGACCAACTGCCGAGAGTCTGCTAAACTTGATGTTCCTGTAGCTTCTGTAGCTCCATCCACAACAAATGCTGATGAGATTTCTGACTCCTTTACATCATTTGACTTGCCATCTAATACTTTTTCAAGAATCTGGATCACCATCTGAGCTGCTGAACTGAACCGGCTACAAACACTTGCACTGATCTTATAGTATACCAAGAGCTGAAGAATCACCCCATGTCTCAATCATTGGTGATATCAATACTGGTGTCTCAACCAGAAGTCAATTGTCTAACTTCTGCTTCTATGCTCTCTTCATCAGTTAGCTAGAACCAAAGAACTATCATGTTGCTTTGAGAGAAATGGATGGGTTGAGGCATGCAGCTTGAGCTACTTCAGTTCAAAAAGCAGCAAGTGTGGGAACTGGTTCCTCTACCCCCAGGTAAGTGTGCAATAGGCACTAAATGGGTGTTTAGGAATAAAACTAATGAAAATGGGCTTATTGTCAAGAACAAGGCTAGACTGGTTGTACAAGGGTTTCACAAGAAGAAGGTATTGATTATGATGAAACCTTTGCCCCTGTAGCCAGACTAGAGGCAATTAGATTGTTCTTAGCCTATGCTGCATTCCACAATCTTAAAGATTTTCAAATGGACGTCAAAAGTGCAATTTTATATGGTAAAATAAAAGAAGAGGTTTATGTGTGTTAACACCAGGTTTTGAGGACAATAAACATCTGATTGGGTGTATCAACTTGATAAGGCTCTTTATGGGTTGAAGCAAGCTCCTAGAGCTCCTGTAGAAACACTTTCAAATTTTCTTCTTAAAAATAATTTCACTAGAGGCTCCATAGATAAAACTTTGTTTATAAAGAAAGTGGATCAGCATAAGCTACTTGTTCAAATTTATGTTGATGATATTATTTTGCATCCTCTGATCCCCAGTTGTGTGATGATTTTACAAGTCTAATGAAACAAAAGTTTGAAATGAGTGCAATGGGAGAATTACAGTTCTTTCTAGGCTTGCAAATCAAACAAAAGGCTGATGGAACCTTTATTCATCAATCAAATATACAAAAGAACTTTTGAATAAGTTTGATTTACAAAGTTGTAAGCCCTGTTCTACTCCCATGTGCAACACCACACAACTGGATGCAGATCAGAAAGGTAAAGCTGTTGATGAAACACTTTACAGATGTATGATTGGTTCCTTGATGTACTTAACAGCTTCTAGACCAGATATCATGTTTGCAACTTGTGTTTGTGCTAGATTTCAGGATGCTCCTAAAGAGTCTCATTTGATTGCAATCAAGAGGATCTTTAGATAGCTGCAAGGTACACAATCTCTAGGTCTTTGTATTCCACTGGACACTCTTGCAAATTAGTTGCTTTTTTGATAGTGACTATGCAGGGTGTAAGTTAACCAAAAGTCAACTTCTGGTGGATGTCAATTCCTAGGCAACTGTTTGATTTCTTGGCAGAGTAAGAAACAAACATCTGTTGCTACATCCACTGCTGAAGCAGAGTACATTGCTGCTGCAAGTTGTACATCTCAGGTACTCTGGCTTCAAAACCAACTATTGGATTATGGTATACAGAGACTAAGACTCCATTATTAATGGATAGTGCTTCAGCTCTGTGCATTGTCAAAATCCAGTCCAGTACTCTAGGACCAAACATATAGAGATCAGACACCATTTTATTAGGGATTGTTTTGAAAAAGGTCTGATTGATCCAAAGTTTATGCCTAGTGCTGATGAGCTTGCAGATATATTTACTAAGCTTTTGGATAGTTCAACTTTCCAAAACCTTGTGTTAAGGCTTGGTATGCTGCAGCTAGAATAAGTGATAACCTACTATGATCTCAGTAAACAAGTACTGATGTTCATTAGTAAACATGTCACAAATATGTACTAATTCTGTTAAAAGAAACTGATGCAGTTACAACTTCTGATGTAGTTATAACCTGATGTCAGTAAAAAAAGATAATACTGATGTCCTATGAAACAACTGAAATCAGCTAAAAAGTCTGATGAGTAAGTGTTGAGGACAGTATGAAACAGCTGAAAAGCAAGAATTGACGAAAACTACTGATGAGAATTTTCACTTCAGTCGTTTCCACAAACTGCTGTTTCACTCTAAACAGCTGATGACAAAACCATGTCTTTAGTAGTTTCATAACTACTGATGACTAATACCAAGTCCTCAGTTGTTTACAACAGCTAAAGACAAAACCAAGTTTTCAGTAGTTTCACAACTACTGATGACTAAAACCAAGTCTTCAGTTGTTTTCAAACGTCTGATAGTTAAAACACGTCTTCAGTTGTTTTCATAACAACTGATGCCAACACCAACACTTTCAGTCGTTTTCTTTTCAGCCTTTTCTTAACCTATAAATACCTGCATTTATAGACAAACATTTCATTAGCCGTTTCCAAACCTTTCTCTCTCAACAATGGCGACCATGAAACTCAAACCCCGACACAACTGTGTTGCCTACCTTTCGAAATCGGCCTTCTGGAACAAATTTGACACTGCCATCGATCTTATGGTGGATTTCCCATACAGAACAGCCTTTCTTCTGAATCCTATCATATATATCCTGACTCCTTATCCCAGTTCTGGACCAACCTCTCTGTAATAACTGGTGAGAATGATAGACAAATCACTCTCCAGTCGTTGGTGAACCAGAAATAGGTGCTCATCACCCCGACATCATTCGCAAAACCCTAAATTTGCATGATGGCACCTATCCTAAAGAATACCCGAAAGGCACCACTGATATGTCTTTTATCCATAACGGGTATGAAGGCGACTTAAGTGCTACAACCATACTTAAAAAGCACTTCCATGATGCTAAACGACTTATCTTTCATATGGTGAATGTCTGCCTTGCATCAAAGACATCTTCTTGGGATCAGATGTCTTCCCGATGGCAACAGGTATTGTGCTCTATCCTTGAACGCAAAAATCTAAATTTTTCTGAGATAGTGTTCATGGAACTAAAGGATCTGGCTCAAAAACCTGTGGCAAACAGATGGATACTTTATCCCAGGTTTCTGATGGCCATAATTTTGAATCAATTACAATCTGATGACCTGTTGGTCTAGGAGTCCCTGCTCCAGCTGTTTTAGCTGAGGTATACTCCTGACATAACTCAGACCCTACTCTTAAAGGGGCTGCCGGATGCTAAAACCCAAGCAGAGGGAACCCACAGCCTCCACTTCCAGATCCAAAGTCCCCACCAAACCCAAACAAAAAGCCCAAAAAGGCTACTCAGGGACATGACCCCTAAGGATGCCCCTGTACCACAAACACAGGAAATACATACTGGTTATAACCCCCCAGTTATGTCCAAGACTCAACTGCTGAAGCCGCACAGGTATCCTCTCAACAGGATCCTGTTGCAACCATAATTGGGGATCCCACATTTCTGGAACCTCTCTCAATTGAGAGGGTACCATTGAAGAGCACCTCTCACCCGGGTGAAATCTACTTCAGACCAATCTCCACATGCAACCGCCCCTCAAAGCCCAACACAGATAGTTGCTAAAGTGCTGAGTCAGTTACATTCCTCACCCCCTCCCCAGAAACCACTTACCACTAGGAATACCTCAACTATTGAGGGGGGACCAAAAATGCTGATCACACAGGGGTTACAATGTTCAATCTCCAAGTGTAGAAACGGAGGTTAGAACATCTGGTAAGGCTGCCACTTCTACTGATTTAGCAAATGATCAGGATGAAGTTGGTAGCATCCATAAGACCTTACCAGAGGCAACTGCCAATGAAGGACACAGTCCTGAGGCAGGAAGTCCCCAGTACCAAGAACAAGGGGCACATGCTTCTACTGATCTACACTCAGAGCATGTACATCCTAATTCAATCAGGAGGTCAAGTGATTCAACACAACTGATGATGACCTGGGCTTTTTCTATGATGTATTAGCCCATAATACCATCCTTGAGACTGAGGTGAGGAGACTCAAAGAGTTGTTAGCCAATGTCTCAGGATCAAAGTCCATCTACCTCACAAACCCCACAGATGGCACCTTCCATTGAAGGTTCCCCAAACATTGAGCCTACACACGTAACTGAGCCACCAGCCACTTTGGCACCACCTCTCAGGGACAGAACCCCTCTAAGCAGATGGTTGCTATCTTCAAAACTCCTTACCTCTCATCACTCCCATCATCACTGACATAGTGCATAAAGCCATTGATGAGAGGATATCCTCAAATCTACAAACCCTCATTGATGATGCTATTCACAAATCTCTTTGTGCCTTTCAAGCCCCTGATCCCAATGCAACAAAAAAGGGGGAGACTTCCAAGTCTAAGGCAGTGAAAGAAAAGAAAGAAAAAGAGTTGATGATGAGAAAGAACTTGCAAAAGAGAAGGAGGTGGAGAAAAAGAACTGATCTCAGAACAGATGATCACATATAAAAGAAAGAAAAGTGCTAAGTCAAAAGCTGATGAAGATAATCCTTAGAAGATCTTGTCAAAGATGCTGATGAAGCTCACAACAGATCCATGGATAAAATTATAGATCAACTCTTTTGACAAGGTCATGACACAGCCACACTAGACACTGAGATCAGAAGGCTAAAAATAGAAGAGATTCAAGCTAGATGGGCCGATTATAGTGTGTTGGAAAGGGAATGATTGGAGATAATGATCAGATTCATCGCCCAATACCTTGAAAGATCATTAGTAGAGGTTGATAATTGAAGCACTGGATGAAGCAGGTGCAGGGAAGAGAACTGAAATGGCAAAGCTCTCCAAAGCCAAACTCACCACCAAAATGCTAAGTCAGTCTTCTCACACTCCCACTCAAACACAACCCTTATCTCTAAAATATCCCAAATCTATCCCTAAACCAATGCCACCCACAACTCAACGCACAAAAGCAATCCCTTTACCCCAAAAACCACCTCAAACCTTACCCAGTGATGCACCCAGAAGGAGGAGAAGGGTGTTGAGGGTAGAAGAAGATGAAGAAGAGGATGATGATGATGATAGTCTGCCAATCTCTGCTATTCTCAAACTCAAATCACCTGAGCATAGAAGTCAACAAGTGATTACTCCTGACTTTCAAATGCAAATGGTGAAGGTAAAGATTGAAGAAGCAGAACAGCAGAAACAGCACGATGAGAAGTTTCTCAAGATGGTGATAAGGATTTCCCTCAGTCCTCATCCATTCAAGAAATGAAGAAACAGGCTCTGAGGCTGTACACTCTTAGACATACCTTTCAACATCAAAAAGAAAGAGTGCGGATCTGGCCAGACCCCAGGGTAAGTTCTAGAATTCATAAGAAGAATATACCAAGTAGATATCATGGCCAAGTGAAGAAGACCTTGAATGCCGCAATTACATTGGCCATGGTAGTCTCACCCTGGGAAATCATTGAAGAATTCAAGAGAGCTCACAAATCCAAGACAACCCCTCAATCTATTCTTGAGAACAAAATGATCAAGAAGGGGTTGTTATACAAAAGACTTGAAGATCTTCAGAAGAGTGAACTCCAGTTGTTGCTTGAAGGCTCTCACCTGATGAATTGCTTATAGAGAGATAACAACTGTGGAGTTGAAAAACGGAAAGACAGTGAGATAGCTGTCTGAGTATTATGGCCCAGAGTTCTTCTTCGAGGGAGAAGCAGAAGAACTCACCAAGGAGGAACAAGTTGTTCTCCTTGAGGCCTATGCTAGTGAGTCTTATAGACTCATTCATGGGAATTAGGTTTCATGGTTGGGATAAGATTCTGTGTTTAATTTCCCCAAAACAGAGTTCCCTTCCATACTTAGCCAATCAAAGATTAGAAACCTTTTCCCGGCCTGTGCTTAACTGATTACCTCTGAAGCTGATCAAGAGGGTGTTTCTGCCAAGAATAAGTGGGATCATCAATAAGTTTAGAGGTTTTGGCTGCATTGGTTCAGGGGGAGTTTGTTGGAACAAAAACCAATGAGCCTGATCAGAAAAACCTCTAAGTCCCACAGACATTACAACTGCTGAAGAAGATCACAACAGCTGAAGACATCAGCTGATTACAAGGTCTGAAGACAAGTTTGAAGACAAGAACTGAAGACTACTACTGAAGACAAAGTCTGAAAGTAAAGAACTGAAGACAAGTCTGAAAGTAAAGTACTGAAGACAAAGTCTGAAGCTATCAGCTGAAGACAAAGTCTGAAGAACAAGTCTGAAGAACAAAGACTGAAGACCAAAGTGATCAGTAGTTGTCACACAGTTATCAACTTCAGTAGTTGTGATGATTTCCTTTCAGTACTTGTGTAGTTACTTTTCAGTAGTTATAGTTTCAGTAGTTTAGTTTCAGTAGTTTTATGTTTTTGTACTTAAGCATTCTCTGAGATGTAATCAGTAGTTGAGAACATTCTCAGTAGTTTGCATAGTTTCAGTAGTTTGAATAATTCTGTTAGATGTCACTATCAAGTGACATCAGCAGACGTCACATATCCTATATATGGAATGTTGACCTAATTGTAAAGTGTGACAGTGAGCCACCACGAAAGCATATGAATGAAATATCTCTTTTACAGAATTCTCTTTTTCTATAACCATTTACTATTACATTGAATATCAATTGTGTTCTTGTGAATTGTTTAATTCGTTGTTCGAATTCCGCTGCAATACTCTCTAATTAATCAAACTTAGATCACTGATCCTAACATGAACCTCCTTTCATTTGCTTGCGAGACTTTCATTCGTTCATTATGTTCCACTTTCATTATCTTAAATGTTTCACCTCGTTACGATAATACTTTACGTTCATTATCATAATCACACCACTTAAAGTCACGTTATCATACGTAATAAGGAACATATCATACACACATACATAATCATCATACATCATTAATCACACATCATCATCATGCATAGGTATCAATCATACATCATCATCAAATCGTATCATACATACTATAACATAGCCATACATCATCAAAAGTCAACTTACACGTACCAAGTCAAAGCCTACATTTCACTTTCCCCAAAAATCAGAAAATATTCTAAGTCTTTAGGCGTATGGACACTATTCAGGCACATGGCCTTCTGGGCATATGGGGAACACTTAGGCGCATGGGAGATTTTCAGGCGCATGGACACTATTGGGGCGCATGGGCAACACTAGTCTAAAGATGATAAGTCGTGCTAATATGTAACCTCGTCCCCATCACATCATGGGATTTCTTCCAAAATTTAGATGTAAACCGGGTCTCAGGATCAGACACAATAGACACCGGCACACCATGACAAGTTATAATCTCTTTAATGAATAGGTCCGCCAACCTCTCGGATGAATATGTCTCGGTATTGGTAGGAAATTAGCACTATTCATTAGACAATCGACTATCACCCATATAGCATCATACCCTTGCGCGGTACGCGGTAGCTTCGTAATAAAGTCCATGGTGATGTACTCCCACTTCCACTCCGGTATATCCAATGGTTGGATCTTTCCATACGGCTTTTGGTGCTCGGCCTTCACTTGTAAACAAGTAAGGCACTTACTCACATACTCCGCTACATCAAGTTTCATAATCGGCCACCAATAATCCTTCTTCATTTCTTGGTACATCTTCGTAGCACCAGGATGACTGGAGTATCTAGTTTTATGAGCTTCATCCATAATCTTCCCACGTAGATCCCCAAAACAAGGAATCCACATCCGTTTGAACCGGGTTCTAACACCGAGTGTGCTTTCACCCAATTCCGCGACCAGACCTCTCATTCTTTTAGAGTTTAGATGATCTTCTTTCAATGCCTCAGCTTGAAACTCTTTGACTTGCTTCATCATATCAGAGGTCATGACCAACTGGTAAGCCTTCACCTGAATCAACTCGGGTCTCTCTTTTTGGCTAAGGGCATCTGTTACCTCGTTGGCTTTACCCAAATGGTAATGGATCTCACAATCATAAATTTTATGAGCTCCAACCATCTCCTCTGCCTCATGTTCAAATCTTGTTGCTCGAAGAAGTACTTCAAGCTCTTGTGGTCCGTGAATATGGTGCACTCCGTCCCGTATAAGTAATGCCTCCATCTTTTAATGCAAAGACCACGACTGCTAGCTCCAAGTCATGAGTAGGATAATTAACCTCATGACCCTTCAGCTGTCGGGATGCATAGGCTATAACCTTCCTTCTCTGCATTAACACACATCCTAACCTCAAGTAGGAAGCATCTAAATAAACCACCAAATCCTCGCTTCCATCAGGTAATGACAAGACTAGAGCTTGGGTTAACCTCGCCTTTAACTCGTCAAAAGCCTTCTCTTGAGCTTGACCCCATACAAACTTCACATCCTTGCAGGTCAACTTAGTCAATAGAGAATCTATTTTAGAGAAGTCTTGAATAAACCTTCTGTAATAACCCGCCAAACCCAAGAAACTACGAACCTCAGATGGCATCTTTGGTTACTTCCATTGCATCACCGCCTCCACCTTTGTTGGGTCCACCATAATTCCTTCAGGATTCACCACATGACCCAAAAACTGAACTTCGCACAAGTAGAATGCACACTTGGAGAATTTAGTATACAACTTCTCCTTTCTCAAGGTCTCCAAAACCTCCTGAATGTTATCGGCATGCTCTTTCTTGCTTTTCGATCAAATCAGGATATCATCAATAAACACAATCACTGATTTATCTAACATCGACCGACACACTCGATTCATTAAGTCCATAAAAGCAGCTGGCGCATTGGTTAAACCAAAAGACATCATGAGGAACTCATAATGTCCATAACGCGTACGAAAAGCTGTTTCACAAATATCCTACCCATTCACCTTCAACTAATGGTAACCAGATAAAAGGTCTATCCTCAAAAACTAACTCACACCCTGGAGTTGATCAAATAGGTCATCAATTCTCAGTAAGGGGTACCAATTCTTCACCGTTAACTTGTTCAACTCCTTGTAGTCAATACACATCCTCATACTACCGTCCTTCTTCTTCACGAATAAGACTGGAGCACCCAAGGAAAGATACTCGGTCTAATGAACCCCTTATCAAGCAGCTCTTGCAATTGCTCCATCAACTCCTTCATCTCAGTTGGAGGCAACTGATAAGGCACCTTAGCAATAGGTTGGGCACCCAATATCAAGTCAATCTGGAACTCGATCTGGCAGTCAGGTGGAACTTGTGGTAAGTCTTCGAGAAACACGTCTGGAAAGTCACGCACAACCGGTACATCAGACAGTTGTGGTGTTGGCGTATCCATATCCTTCACGTAGGCCAAGTAGGCACTACATCCACACCTCATGCCCTTCCCCGCCACTGCCATCGAAATTACTTTTGGAATCATCGTGACTCGATCACCATAAACCGTCCCCAAACTCCGTCAGGCGCTGTCAGCCGAATCATCTTCTTGCGGCACACAATATTCGCCTCAAAGTCTGCCACCCAATCCATTACTAGGACTACGCCAAACCCGCCTAAGGTCATCACAAAGGGTTTAACAGGAAACTTGTGACCTTCTAATTTATGTGACAACCCTCTATCATCTCAAATATCCTGATAGACTTACCTATGATAGTTTCTACATCAAATGGCGTATCTATACTCCTACTACTAACAGAAAATTTAGCATAGAAAGCAGCAGAAATAAAACTTTTCTAGCACCAGAATCAAATAACACAGAAGCTAGAGTTTGTTTTACTAGAACGTACCTGACACAACATCAGGTTCGTCCTAGCCTCCTCTTGCATCGTCGTGAATGCTCTGGCACTCGCCCTCTACCCTTATCCTCTAGCCTTCTTCGCTCCCGAACTTTCAGCCCTTGGCTTCTTGCAATCCCTACTCAGATGGCCATTTTCCCCACAGTTATAACACCTTATAACTTAAAATATCTAGCCATATGACCTGGCTTCCCACACTTGAAGTAGATGTTTGATCCCCATTTGCATTCTCCCGAATGCTCCTTCCCGCATATACCACATCTCTTTGGTCCTGGACTAGACGTGATCACACACCGGTCACCCCCCTTCGCTACCTTATTCTTTAGGGCGGCTCCACCACGCCCAAACGGTTTCCCATTCCAGTTTCAGTCACCACCATCCTTCTTACTCACCTCAGCCACCACCATCTCTCGCTCGTCATACAACCTTCCTACCAAGTCATCTTCCGACCTAAACATGCTTGGTCGGGCATCGATCATGTGCCTATGGATATCCGCCGGCAAACCTGGATGTACCCTTAATCTTTCGTGACAGAGCGTCGCTTGATCGGCACCATCCGTGCCATTTCGTTGAATTGGTGGTATATTGCTCATGTGTCATTGCTCCCGCCTCCAGTTGATTTGGTGGTATATTGCTGATGTGTCATTGTTCCCGCCTCTTGCTGCAGGAACTCCCTCTCCACCTAATCCATTTCCCTATGAGGACAAAAATCCTCAATCACCATCTTCTTCAAATCCGACCACTTCATTCTCCCAATCGCCCAACTACCCTCGGCTTGGACAATATTTTCCCACCTACACAGAACCACGTCCACACGAGTGGGGGCAGCAAACTTCCTTCTCGTCCTCTCAGCACTCGCTGATATTCAGCACAACCTCCATCTCTCTCACCCACCGGTGAGCAGCAGCAGCAGTGTCATTACCATCAAAGGTAGGGGCTTGCATCTTTGAAATGCCCCATAGTTGCAGTCTTGTACCGCCTCCGGCGTAGGCTCTTTTTCTTCATCTTCTTCATCAGAGAGGACCGTCTCAGTCTCCGGTTGCTCCCATCCTACCGAGGACCTGTTCATCTCCTTCTTTCTCCTTCCCGCACAACCTTTATCACTTCGGTCACCATAGATGACAAGATCATCTGCATGACCTGATGCACCTCCTCAACAACTGCCTCCCTCACTGAGGCTCTCAAGTTAGCACTTTTCTCCCCAGCCTCCAAACGAGGGGTCTCGGGTTCTTCATGAACCACCACTTCGGCTCTAGGCCTTCCTCTCATGACATGTGGTTCTGCACCACGTCCACCATGACCTCCACCATGTGAAGCCTTCGATGATCTACCACCGACCATCCTCTAACACACTATAAGATTCAAACACTATCACGGTCATTCAAGGGAATAGCTCAGTTTATGTTAAGTATAGTAAGTCCCTAATTACAGTGGCCAGTTGTGATTAGCCACTTACTTTACTCTTCATACCCCAAGCACTTCCTATCCTGACTACATCAGTATCTAAATCTACTAACAGAACATAAACCACATTACATCCGCACGTAATGCCGGTTAACATTAGAGAAAATACATGATGGCACGTAGCTACTCGGACGAGCATCCCTTCCCTTTCCGTCCTATTTTCAGTTTAAGTTTAGGTCTCTTTTGAAAATTTACCGTTTCACTTAAACTTTGGCTCTGATACCAACTTGTAAGGCCCCATTCCCGGGACGCTCATAGCCGGTCAATCATCGCACAAAAATTATAAAAATATATATATCTGTATATATATGTATATAATGTATATAGATATATATATAATATCTATGTAAATATATATATATAGATATATCTATGTATATATATATAGACTTTAATAAAATACTGGAACGAAAATATTAAAATAACTTTTCATCTCAATATAAATGCTTTTGCAAGTTAATACAACATTGGTTACAAAACATCATTGTTCGCATTACAATGCAAGAAACATTAAAAAAAAGAATGCCATCCAAAATGAGCCAAGTAGCCGCCTCGTGGCATCCTCAACAACCATTACCTGCCAACTGGAAACACATAAAAGTCAGTGTTGCTAAGTGAGTTCTAGTTTTATAAAAACATTATATTACCTTTCATTTGTTAAACATTTTCTTTACTATCGCACGTGATCACATATCATACGTACATCAAGGTAATAGTTATTATTATCTTCGATCGTTTTTCGTACATTTCGCACGGTTCACACATTTCGTACTTATTGCACTTTTCGTACATTTTTATCATTCACTTCTATCTAGGTCCTGTCGTAGGCTTAACCCCCTCTTGAGCAAAAAGCTATGTCATCGGGGGTTAAGCGACAAGGACCCCATATCGCACTTATCGCACGTATGGAGTAGTCACATAGAATAACTCACCCTGTGTGTGAACTCTTGAGGGTTAGCCGAGATCGCACGCTATAGACACACAGTTGAGCTAATAACTTTAAGTGAGTTGTGAACCTCCTTTCATTTGCTTGCAAGACTTTTCATTCATTCATTATGTTCTAGTTTCATTATCTTAATGTTTCACTTCGTTAAGATAATACTATACTTTCATTATCATAATCACAACACGTAAAGTCACGTCATCATAGGTAATAAGGAACATATCATACACACATACATAATCATCATATATCATTAATCACACATCATTATCATGCATAGGCATCAATCATACATAATCATTCAAATTACATCATACATACTATAACCTAGCCCATACATCATCAAAAGTCAACTTACTTCACCCCCGGCACATCCCAAGTCAAAGCCTACATTTCATTTTTTCCCCAAAAATCAGAAAATATTCTAAGTCTTTAGGCGTATGGACACTATTCAGGTGCATGGCGAACACTTAGGCACATTGGAGATTTTCAGGCGCATGGGCACTATTGGGGCTCATGGGCAACACTTAGTCATTTTGGGCAATACTCTAGGTGCATGGACATTATGTAGGCGCATAAGTGCCTAGGCACATGGGAATTTTGGGTGTCTGGACACTTAGTCAATTTCAACCTATTTCTAGGTACATGGGTACTATTTTGGGCGTATGGAACACTTAGGCAATTATTTTGGTTGGGCGCATGGGTAGTCTATAACACTCTTGAACATCATAATTCAGTCCTCAATCATCATCCATCATGTTTTAAGCTAAAACATACATCCTAATCCTTAGAAACATAATCATAACATCGACATACACATACATTGCCCAAATCAAATCCAACATGTAATACATACACACACATACGGGCAGAAAACCCAATTTTATAAAAACGTTCATACATGCATTTCCAGCCCCAAATCAGTTTAAAACAAGTAAAAAGGGGGTCCTAGAACTCACCTTAGCAGCCTTTGGTTATGACTTCTTCAAAAACCCATTTGCAAATTGAGTTCAACCGCCTAGAAACACACCAAAAACACACCAGAACACACATAAGCATATAACCGAGACTAAGGCCAGTTAAGAACATCATAAAATCATGAATTCTTATCTTGAATTCGATCTTTTGCTCTTGTTATTCTTCAAACTGAGAGTTTTCAGCTCCTTTTACTCTCTCTCTCTAAAATACGAATGAAGTGATGTGTGTGAAGAGAGTGTGGGCGGCCATCACCTTTACACCCACGTTTCAAATCTTTTGTCCTTTTGACACTTTTATTCCCTCTACTTGGGTTTTATTGTTGTAACACCCAGTTATTCTTTAATAAGAAAAGAAAGATAAGAGTTGAAGAATAAAGAAAGGAAATGTCAATAAAACCAAAGTTGAGGGTTAAAAGTGTAAAAAGGACAAAAGTATACAAAAGTGGTGTAAAGGTGGGCATGGTTGCCACCCTCACTTCACATAAACTACTTTTCTTCAGTTTAGAGAGAAAGAGCAAGACACTCTCGGTTGAAGAAGAAGAAAAGAAGAGATTGAGTTCAAGGTAAGAATTCAAGGTTTTTTTAAGTGTGTATGACGGGTTTTATCTCGGTTACATGCTTATGTGCTTATATGCTCGTGTGTGTTGTTTTGGTGTGTTTTGGTGTGTTTTAGGTGTTTGAACTCATTTGCAAAAAGGGTTAGAAGGAAGATACACCCAAGTTGCACTAGGTGAGTTCTAGACCCCGGTTTTACTTGTTTTAAACTCTCTTTGGGGCTGAAAATGTAATAAAATGATTTTATAATGTTTATGTATGTATACTCGTATGTATTATGCATGTTGGATGATGATTCTTGGATGCTTATAGGTTGTTCATGTTTAGAATAGCCTTGGTAAGCTTAGAACAGATAGGCTTGATGATTGGGTTTGAAAACATCCTAGAAACATGTTGTACAGAAGGTTCATGCGCCTAAATAAGGTCCATGCGCCTGAAATTTGTCTTAGAAATGATGTGTATCTCATGTGCCTGAACAGTAGTCCATGCGCCTAGAAAATTAGTTAGACAGCTAAGTGTAGGGCCATGCGCCCCAATAATACCCATGCGTCTGAATATTTCCATGCGCCTAAGTTTCCATACGCCTGAATAAACCCATGCGTCTAAGTGTCCATGCGTCCGAATGGATCATTCGCCCGAATAGTGTCCATGCACCTGAATTGTTCATGCGCCTAAGTGTTAAAGCAGCTAAGTGTTAGCCTGATGCGCCTGCATAGTGATAAAGCGCCCAAACAGGGCCCATGCGCCCAAATAGTGTCTAAGTGCCTAACACTTAGAATTTATTATAGAATTCTTGGGAGTTTGTGCTCTTAGGGTTTTGACTAAGGTTTGACTAGGGTTTATTAATGATGGGTTTCATGCATGATTATGATTGCCTTATGATTGTTCCTTATTATTATTGCTATTATTATTATTACTATAGTGTGTGACTTTATGTGGTATGTTTATTATCGTAACGTAAAGTATATTGTAATAATAAAGAGGAAGAGCAATAAAGAAGAGAAGAGGAACATTAATAAAATGTTAACAAGTCTTGCAAGCTTACAGGAGGTACACGACCATGTTGTCATTAGCTCAACTGTGCTACGGGTTAGCTACCCTATTATGCACACGGGGCCAGTCAATTGAGATTGGCAGGACCTTTGCAGCGTACCCTAGGTATTGAGTCGGCCTTGTATACAGTAAACATAACCCTTTTGAGGTATATAGATGGCCCATCACCAGTTTTCACCGCACATACAGTTTAGGGTATTGTTCATTGGTCCATACAGATAATGAAAGATAAAGATAAAAGATTACAGAACATACAAGGCATACAGTAAAGAGGACAAACATATCTGTTCATATAGTTATTGCGTGCTCGCATACAAAGTAAAGAGTTGTATTTCACAAAAAGAGTATTTTTCATATACAACATACAGAAAGTATTCTATTACTTTTAAAACTAGAACTCACTCAACAACGCTGACTTTTATACATTTTTAGTTGGCAGGTAATTATTGCTAAGGATGGCACGAGGGTAAAGCTACTCGGCAGGGAAAGACTGACATCCATTCGTATTTCATATTGCTGTTGTTTTGTAATGCAGTTAAACAATTCTTTTGTAATCAGTCAAACAATAGTGTATTGCACAACAACAGTGTTTTAAAAAGAAATGAATGGCGTTTGCTATAATAATTCTGCTGCTTGAGTTTGTATATTTATAATATATAATGTATTAAATGCTATGGTTGATCAAGTGTGAGGTCTCCGGGAACGGGGCCTTACAAGTTGGTATGAGAGTCATTGTTTAAGAGAATAGGGTTAAATAAAATTTTTAAAACCTAAACTTGAACTGAAAATGGGACAAATAGAGGGATGTTAGCCTGAGTAGCTACCTGCCATCAGGTATGTCTTTTCTTAATGATAACCGGTATTATATGCGCATGCTATTTGATTTATGTGCTCATAGTAGATTTCGATACTGATTAAGTCTGGATAGGAAATGCTTGGGGTATGAAGAGTAAAGTAAGTGGCTAATCATAACTGGCCACTGTAATTAGGCACTTACTATACTTGACATAAACTGAGTTATTACCTTGAATGACCGCGTTAGTGTTTGAATCTTATAGTGTGTTAGATGATGGCTGGACGAAAATCTTCCAAGGCTCCTAGAGGCAGAGGCCGTCCATGTGTGACCAGGAGAAGTGCTAAGACTCTTGAGACGACCCATGAGAACCCTGAGGTCCATGGCCGGAGCGAAGAGAACGAGAATGCTAGCTTGAATGCCTAGGCTAGGGAGGCGATTGCTGATGAGGTACACCAGGTCATGCAGACAGTCTTACCGTCTGTAGTGACTGAAGTCATCAGGGTTGTGAGAGGCGAGGAGAGAAAGAGAAGGAGAATAGAAAGGGATCAACGGGCAAGGGAAGCAGAAGGGAGGAGGAACAACCAAAGCCTGAGGCTGTGTTGTCTGATGAAGAGGAGGATGATGTAGTGGGGGCAGCAACTGGAGGATACAGTTATGGGCGTTCCAAAGGTGTAAGCCCCCGACCTTCAATGGCAATGGCAATGCTGCTGTCACTAACCACTGGGTGAGGTAGATGGAAGCCGTCTTGGAAATCAGTGAGTGTTGCGAAGACCAGAAGGTGAAGTTTGCAACTAACTCTTTCGTTGATGTAGCGTTGTGTTGGTGGGACAATATTGTCCAAGCTGAGGGTGCTAGCCCATCAGGAAGATGTGATGGAGGAGTTTAAGAAGTTTGTTATTGAGGAGTTCTGCCCTCACGGGAGATGGACAGGTTGAGAGGGAGTTCTTGCGACTTGAAGCGGAACCATGACCCACCAACAGTACACCACAAAATTCAATGAGATGGCAAGGCTGGTGCCGGATCAGGTGACGCCGGTATCAAGGAAGACCAAGAGGTACATCCAAGGACTGTCGGCTGACATTCGCAGGCACTTGATTGCTCCTCAGCCAGGTACCTTTAGATCGGTGGTGGATTTGGTAGGGAGGCTGTATGATGAGCGAGGGAAGACCATGGTGGAGGTAAAGAAGATGAGTGGGGATGGTAAGAACTGGAATGGGAAGAGGTTTGGACATGGTGGTATTACTCCAAACAACAAGAAGGTGAAGGTGGACGACCGTGGAGTGTCGTCAAGATCAGGGCTAAGAAGGTGTGGCAAATGTGGACGGGAGCATACCGGGGAATGCAGGATGGGAATGAATGTATGCTTTAGGTGTTGGAAGCCTGGCCACATCGCTAGAGACTGTAAGAAGCCGAGGGGGGAGAGCTTTGGAGCGGAGAAGAAGAAGCCGAAGGAAGGATGGCAGAGGGCAAGTGCTAGAGCTTACACTATGACCCGGGAGGAAGCCAGAGCTGATCTCGACGTTGTGTCAGGTATGTTTCTAGTAAACCAAACTTGTGCCTCTGTATTGTTTGATTCTGGTGCTACTAGGAGTTTTATTTCCACTACTTTCTATGCTAAGCTACCTGTTAGTAGTAGAAATGTCAGTGAACCATTCGACGTAGAAACCGCTATTGGTAAGTCCACTAGAATTACTGATGTGATAGAGGACTGTACCATAGAACTAGAAGGTCATAGGTTTGCTACTAGGTTACACGTGATGCCCATGGGTGGATTTGATGTAGTACTAGGGATAAACTGGTTAGCAACCTAAGAAGCAAACCTCGTATATCACAAGAAGATGATTCGATTAGCTGCGCCCGATGGGAGTTTGGTTACGATTTATGGAGATCCTGTTACTATGATCCCGAAGATGATTTTGATGGCAGTGGCGGGGAAGTGCATGAAACGTGGATGTAGTGCCTACTTGGCATACGTGAAAGATGTGGACACGTCGGTACCGCAATTATCTGAGGTATTAGTGGTGTGTGACTTTTAGGACGTATTCTCGGAAGACTTACCTGACGTGCCACCGGATTGCGAGATTGAGTTCCAAATTGATTTGATGCTCGGTGCTCAACCCGTTGCCAAAGCACCATATCGATTAGCTCCTACTGAGATGAAGGAACTCATGAGCCAATTACAGGAGTTGATGGATAAGGGATTCATTCGACTGAGTATCTCTCCGTGGGGTGCTCCACTATTGTTTGTAAAGAAAAAGGACGGAAGTATGCGAATGTGCATCTACTATCGAGAGCTGAACAAGTTGACGGTGAAGAATCAGTACCTGTTACCAAGGATTGACGACTTGTCCGACCAGCTCCAAGGTGCCAGTTGGTTCTCGAGAATAGATCTATGATCTGGCTACCATCAATTGAAGGTGAAGGAACAAGACATTCCTAAAACAACTTTCCGTACGCGTTATGGACACTACGAGTTCCTTGTTATATCTTTTGGCCTAACTAACGCGCCAGCTGCCTTTATAGATTTGATGAATCAGGTGTGCTGGCCTAGGTTGGCTAGATCAGTGATTGTGTTCATTTATGATATTCTGATCTACTCAAAGAGCGAAGAAGAGCATGGCGGTCATATTCGGGAGGTGTTGGAGACATTAAGAAGGGAGAAGTTGTATGCCAAATTTTCTAAGTGCGCGTTCTGTTTGCACGAAGTTCAATTCTTGGGTCATGTGGTGAAACCTGACGGGATTATGGTAGACCCCGCAAAGGTGGAGGCAGTGATGCAATAGAAGTCTCCGAAAACGCCATCCGAGATTCGTAGATTCTTAGGGTTGGTAGGATACTATCGAAGGTTCATTCAAGACTTTTCCAAGATCGCTTCTCCACTAACCAAGTTGACCCGAAAAGATGTAAAGTTTATATGGGGTCAAGCTCAAGAGCAAGCATTCGAGGAGTTAAAGGCAAGGTTGACTCAAGCTCCTGTTCTGTCATTACCTGAAGGAAGCGAGGATTTGGTGGTTTATTCAGATGCTTCATACTCAGGGTTGGGGTAATGTAGAGAGGGAAGGTTATAGCCTATGCATCCCGACAGTTGAAAGTTCATGAGGTCAATTATCCCACTCATGACTTGGAGCTAGCGGCTGTGGTCTTTGCATTGAAGATTTGGAGGCACTATCTCTACGGACTAAGTGCACCATTTTCACTGACCACAAGAGCTTGAAGTACTTCTTCGAGCAAAAAGATCTAAACATGAGACAGAGGAGGTGGTTGGAACTCATAAAAGATTATGATTGCGAGATCCACTATAATCTGGGCAAAGCCAACGTAGTGACTGATGCTCTTAGCCGAAAGGAGAGGCCCGAGCCAATTCGGGTGAAAGCATATCAACTGATCATGACCTCCAATATGATGAAGCAAGTCAAAGAGTTCCAAGATGAGGCACTGAAAGAAGATCATCTTAACTCTGAGAGGATGAGAGGTCTGGTTGGGGAATTGGGTGAAAACACACTTGGTGTTAAAACTCGATTTGGACGGGTGTGGATTCCTCATTTCTGGGATCTACGTGTGAGGATTATGGATAAAGCTCACAAGACTCGATACTCCATTCATCCTGGTGCAACAAAAATTTATCATGATATGAAGAAAGATTATTGGTGGCCGGGTATGAAGCGTGATGTGGTGGAGTATGTGAGTAGGTGCCTTACTTGCTTACAGGTGAAGGCCAAGCATCAGAAGCCGTATGGAAGATCCAACCTTTGGATATACCGGAATAGAAGTGGGAGCATATCACCATGGATTTAATAACGAAGTTGCCACGTACTCCGAAAGGGCACGATGCCATATGGGTGATTGTCGACCGTCTGACGAAGAGTGTTCACTTCCTACCGATCCGCAAGACATATTCATCTGAGACATTGGTGGATCTATTCATCAAGAAATTGTAACTCGTCACGGTGTGCTGGTGTCTATTGTGTTTGATCGTGACACCCGGTTTACATCTAAATTTTGGAAGAAATTCCACGACTCCTTGGGGACGAGGTAACATATTAGCACGGCATATCATCCCCAAACTGATGGTCAGTCAGAAGGACCATTCAGATATTGGAAGACATGCTTCGGGCATGTGTGATTGATTTTAGGGGAAGTTGGGATGACCACTTAGCGTTAGCTGAATTCTCACACAACAACAGCTATCATGCCAGCATCGGCATGCCACCATATGAGATGCTATATGGTAGGAGATGCAGAACACCCATTTGTTGGGGTGATATTGGTCAGAAGGAATGGGGAGCGTCGAGGTAATTGAGGCTACGACTGAGAAGCTTGAGAAGATTAAAGCCTTCATGAAGGTAGCCAAAGATAGACAGAAGTCGTATGCTGATAAAAGATACAGACCGATTGAGTTCCAGGTGGTGACCAGGTTATGTTGAAGGTCTCACATTGGAAGGGTATCATCCGATTTAGGAAACGAGGTAAGCTAAGCCCGAGATACATAGGACCTTTCCGAATCATTGCTCGAGTAGGAGAGGTGGCCTATAGATTGGAGTTACTAGAGAGTTAAGTGGAATTCACCCGACATTCCATGTATCTCATCTGAGAAAGTGCTTAGCTGATGAAGACATGATTGTTCCATTGGAAGACATCAAAGTAGATGAAAGGCTCAATTATGTGGAGCAACCTGTGGCAATCATCGATCGTAAAGAGAAGATGTTGAGGAATAAAGTGGTTCCTCTTGTGCGAGTACAGTGGAAGCACAAGAAGGGATCCGAATCTACATGGGAGATTGAGGAGGAGATGAGGCAGCATTACCCTCGTCTGTTTGAGAAATAACAGGTTTCGGGGACGAGACCTATTTAATGGGGGGTGGACTTGTAACACCGAGTTATTCTTTAAAAAAAAAGAAAGATAAGAGTTGAAGAATAAAGAAAGGAAATATCAATAAAACCCAAGTTGAGGGGTTAAAAGTGTAAAAAGGACAAAAGTAAACAAAAGTTGGTGTAAAGGTGGGCATGGCCGCCCCCCTCACTTCGCATCACTACTTTTCTTCGGTTTACAGAGAAAGAGCAGAGAAACACTCTCGGTTGAAGAAGAAGAAAAGAAGAGATTGAATTCAAGGTAAGAATTCAAGGTTTTTATAAGTGTTTATGACGGGTTTTCTCTCGGTTACATGCTTATGTGCTTATATGCTTGTGTGTGTGTCCGTGTGTGTGCGTTTTGGTGTGTTTTAGGTGTTTGAACTTATTCGCAAAAAGGGTTAGAAGGAAGATACACCCAAGTTGCACTAGGTGAGTTCTAGACCCCGGTTTGACTTGTTCTAAACTCTCTTTGGGGCTGAAAATGTATTAAAATGATTTTACAATGTTTATGTATGTATACCAGTATGTATTATACATGTTGGATGATGATTCTTTGATGCTTATAGGTTGTTCATGTTTAGAATAGCCTTGGTAAGCTCAGAATAGATAAGCTTGATGATTGGGTTCGAAAACATCCTAGAAACATGTTGTACAGAAGGTTCATGTGCCTAAATAAGGTCCATGCGGCTGAAATTTGCCTTAGAAATGATGTGTATCTCATGCGCCTGAACAGTAGTCCATGCGCCGAGAAAATTAGTCAGACGCCTAAGTGTAGGGCCATGCGCCCCAATAGTACCCATGCGTGTGAATATTTCCATGCGCCTAAGTTTCCATACGCCTGAATAAACCCATGCGTCTAAGTGTACATGCGTTCGAATGGGTCATACGCCCGAATAGTATCCATGCGCCTGAATTGTTCATGCGCCTAAGTGTTAAAGCAGCTAAGTGTTAGCCTGATGTGCCTGCATAGTGATAAAGCACCCAAACAGGGCCCATGCGCCCAAATAATGTCTAAGCGCCTAACACTTAGAATTTATTACAGAATTCTTGGGAGTTTGTGCTCTTACGGTTTTAACCGAGGTTTGACTAGGGTTTATTAATGATGGGTTTCATGCATGATTATGATTGCTTTATGATTGTTCCTTATTATTATTGCTATTATTATTATTACTTATAGTGTGCGACTTTATGTGGTATGTTTATTATCGTAACGTAAAGTATATTGTAATAATAATAAAGAGGAAGAGCAATAAAGAAGAGAAGAGCAACATTAATAAAGTGTTAAAAAGTCTTGCAAGCTTACAGGAGCTACACGACCATGTTGTCATTAGCTCAACTGTGCTGCGGGTTAGCTACCCTATTATGCACACAGGGCCAGTCAATTGAGATTGGCAGGACCTTTGCAGCGTACCCTAGGTGATTGGGTCGGCATTGTATACAATAAACAGAACCCTTTTGAGGTATATAGATGGCCCATCACTAGTTTTTACCGCGCATATAGTTTAGGGTATTGCTCATTGTTCCAAACAGATAATGAAAGATAAAGATAAAAGATTATAGAACATACAAGGCATACAGTAAAAAGGACAAACAGTATATTCACATGACAAGAGCTTTACAACCAAACCTAAAGACGTACACAAAGAATCTTGTTGGAATATATTCACCCAAGGCCCGTTCCTGGCTATTGTTGGTACTAACTAGTATATCAACACGAGGGTGGGGGTGTCAACCCAGTAGTACTACCAATACCTATCCGTCGGTTCCCACACTGGAATTAAATGGTTGTAAGAAAGAACCACAAAGCAGACTCAAGCATGTATCAGATAAGTACCCACAAAACAGTAGCACGTTGATTCCAAGTATGTAAATTGTATGTATGTTGTACAACATAGAAAACGGGTGAGCATACTTTTCCCCCATGTTTGTAAATGTTTGTAAAGTAGTATAAGCATAAAAGGGGCCACGAAACTCACATGTTAAGTGGTAAGTATGAATGATCAAGATTCCCAACAGTTGAATGCAATGAATAGTCAAACACCTATTTGACAGTTATTGTTAAGCATTAATGATGTGTATAAAGCGTATAGTAATGTTGGTCGGTTCGGGTTGTATCGGTTCGGTCGTGGGTAGCACACACACAAGCGGACACACGTATCAGATCTTATGTAGATCCAAGTACTAAGAGTAGTCGTCATTGCTTATGACATCCGTGTAAAGATCTCATTGTTATAAAAGATAGCACCTGTTAAATATTTATAGTTCCAAATGGGTTGTCGATAATTGCAAAATGTTAGGTTGATTTCAGTTGAAATAGTATGTGCATGTTGATAGCGTTGACTTTAATCTTTGTGGTCAAGCAATGACACTTTTACTGATGTTACCTTATCATCATCAGACGTTCAAGAGGAAATTCACACTCAACATTATCAGTCACACAACAGGACCAGACGCTCGACTCAATGCTCCATTCGTACGAATCAACCTTCAATCGTACAAATCAGCTTCATTGGCACGATTGAACCTTCATTCGTACGACTGGCATTCAGTCGTACCACACAACACTCAATCGCACGATTTAAC